>JANBPU010000325.1:0-15343 GCA_027575805.1 Mycoemilia scoparia | reverse complement strand
TCGATGCCAAGTCTGGCAAGCCCAGAGACGACTGCGTATGTGTTGATGCCAGCGGAAACAAATGCGAGCCCAAGGACGGATGTGTTTGCGTTGATGCCAAGTCTGGAAAGCCCAGAGATGACTGCGTCTGCGTTGATGCCAAATGTTGCTAGTAACCAAGAGCTGGTGAAACTAGCAAGTGCCAGAAGGCTTGCAAGCATGGACCCGAATGGCCCATGTGGCTCTGTTTGTGCTTGCTAATCGATTAGTTTAGCTTTTTTTGTCTGTAATTTAAGTAGTGCTATTCCTTGGCCCCAGTGAGCTATTATTATTTGTAGCTCTCTGACACTGCTTTGCAGACTTTCCTTGTCTTCATGACCAATTCTTTAAATAAACTAAATAACAATAAATTGGTTGATATACACAAATTTATATTCCACCTATGAATAATGATGGAAATTCACAAGTAATCAAGTGTAGTATGGTAGGCAGAAATGGATCCTCATATTTTGTCACAATCACCAGCCATTTTGTATGCAAATCTGTGACTGACCCTTCAAAAATAATCACCCATATAAGGCATAACATCTGCCAAGGAATTGAGGTTCCCCCTCCCGCTTTTTCTCAAACTTTTGATAGCTATTGTTCCAACATACATAATATATACACGTATAAACCAATAGATTTATTACAAAATAGCTATTTTATGCTTGCTATGTATTCATAACCCCATATAATCGATACTGATAGTCAGAGAATCGTATCACTACTACTTCTACTAAAAATAAATAATAAAATATCAAAATTTAATGTTGCTAATACTATTACTACCCCCACTTCCAATTTTCCAAAGTATGTCTTAAATCATTATTGTTGGGCGATATAGCACCAGGCAATTCCAAACGTGCAACATTTTTGGCTGATTTGTTTCTGGATGTATCTGTTGTTACTTTTAAACAATCTCCTTCTTTTTCTTTCTGGTCCCTTTTTGACTTAGTCGACTTGCTATTGTTGTATTTCTCAAAAGTATTTGATTGATTATTAATACTATTATTAGCTACAGCCTTATTAGAAATAGTGTTAGGACCGCTAACTTTACAATTTCCACATATACAACCACCATTTTCACTATTGCGATTACGATCAGAATTACCATTGATTTGTGGTTTAGTACCAGATACATTTGCTTTATATTTGCTATTGGTATTATTTATCATCTGGGGTTTCTTCAACGTTTTTCTTCTTCCTCCATCATCAACACTATTAATATTGTTATTAGGGTTAGAATTCATAGTCTCTACTGCCTTGGATTCTGATAGAGGCAATTTATATAATCCTTGTTGTTTACAATTAGGTAAACCACTTTCTTTTCCTACGCACTTTCCTTCAGTAAGCACTGCCACTGATGATGAACGCGATGAAGATAATAATTGGGCCTGTGGCATATAGCAGTTTGGAGGCTGATTAGGAGGATAATAAAGATAATGAGGAGGGATAGGAGGAAGAGAACCACTTGAAGAATTTGAGGTTGACTGTTGATAAGTTAAGATATGTGGTCTATTGGGAATTTGCACAACATTTCCATGCGGACATGCATAATAACCAGAAATTTGATGCACTACTTGTGGAACATTTTGGAAAGGATGTGGCTGAGGCTGGTAATGTATTGGTTGCTTCATGGTTGGAGGGTTACCACCATTGGTAGTATACTGCTGTTGTTGTTGAGAGGAAGAAATTTTTGAAATAGGAGCTTGGTTGCGACCAGGTACAAAGCTAACCTCCTTGCCCTTGCATTTGTGATTACTGTTTCCGTTTCTGTTGCTAGAGCTATTATTATTTGAGTTATTCATGGAGATGTCGATAATGATAACAAAAGTATGACTTGAAAATCCGTGTATTTGTGTAGAACTGGAAATGAATTAGATGAGCTGAGGGCAATTGGACTGTATTTATATCATTTTCTGAAATTTAGGAGAAGCTGTGTATCTGCTATCCCAAACTTATTTTATTAAAGCACGCAATAGTATTCACATGCATCACTTTGTTAACATTGTTATTATTTAAGTATTTTTTTAAAAGAGCAGATAACATACTGTGTACTAATTAAAACCTCATTTCAAATAACCGAATTATAGTAAAATATATGAATTATCTTGAAATGCAATTTAACTATGCTATTGTATAAATGATTTAAATTTATTTTTTCTATAAATAATTTGAGTATCAAGTGTTTTTAATTGGCTATTTCAGAATACCTAGCATTACAAAAATCGGGGTATACCAAAAAGTCGTTTTTCTACGAATGTTTTAGGCTGCGCTATCCATGCAAAATTTATCTATTTATACTGCAACACATTTAAATGGTTGATATTTGGGTAATGATTTTTGAAGGGTGTCTTTTGGAGGCCAGTGATTATAGGCGCAATCATGGTGGATTATCAAACATTCGCCCTTCAAAAATTATCTCGCATATGACCTCAACCCCGGCTATTTTATAACAGTTCCCAAGGCTTTACAACATTCACACGCACACTGAACATTGCCTCAAAATGATCCATTAGTTCAAGAGATTTATTGCTATAAATATATTGTATTGTGGAAATCAAACTTCAAAGGCAAGAAAGAATAAAGAAAGACAATATAATATAGAGATTTGAAACAAACAAAGTTCTAAAAAATGGAAAACTACACACATATAAAGATGAAAAATAGTATGGAAACTTGACATGACATATAAAGAAATGGGCATAAAATGATTCATAAAATAAATGTATAAATATGTGTAGCAATTTTCCAAAACGGAAATACAAATAAAGAAAATGAGGGCATATAAAAGAAACTATTTCGATGAAATAGCATCATCATCAATTTAGATTCTTATAAGTCGTACAATTTCATTACCAAATGTTAGTTCTTGTATTTTTTTCAATCTTTCCTTCGGCATCACCAATGATTTCTACAAGGTTTTTCATGTCACTGGGATAATTTGTTTTATTACCAGAGATGAAAAGTTTACCGAGAGAAACACATCCAGTAAAGATACAATGAAGGTGAGTAAATTGTGCGCAAGCATATTCTTCATTTACCTGTACATAGCTTTGGATTTCCATTACAGCATCATTGCAATTTGGACATTTCTTTCCATTTTTACCATCTCCACTGCTGTTCTCACCAGGCTCTATAACCTCTGTGTAGCAGTTGTTGTGAATTTCATCTATTTTGCCAGTCTCTTTGGAGGTGACAACATTGAAGATCAAGCCATTTGGCAATCCATACTTGTGAGCAATGAGCTTTTCATTGACAATAGTTGAATCAACAAAACAATATACGCAAGCCCAAGACTTTGATATTTGCAAGTCATCATTAGTCTCGGTTTCAAAGTCTAGAGTTTGGATGAGTTTTAGTTCCAATAGTTTGGTAGGATTGTCAGAACACATTAGGGACAAGACTTATCATCATCAGTATATCTGCTATATTATAATATTAGTTTTGTGAGTTCTACCAAATCAATAGATACAATGAATACCATTGCCGCTACTAGTACTGATGCTGGGTAGAAAACTAGCTACTTGCAAATGAATAGAAAGAGTACTGTAAATAAAGAGCAAAAAAGAAAATGTGAAGTTGATATAATTGTTGTATCAAAAGTTTGGCCATAGTGACTCAAAATGTTTAAAAGAAATACTTTGTTAAGAGGTCATTAATAAACTAATTAAGGAGGTAAGGATGTGTGTATATTAAGATAAACGATAAAAAATTCCTATTAAAAGTTTGTTATTTTTTTTGTTGTTTGAAGTTTTTATGAATGTTTTTGATTTAATGAATAAAATGAATGTGATAGCTATCACAATATTAATGGGCATAATCGTTATTATCTGGATGTAAATGAATATCAGAGTTGGTTATTAAGAATCAATTCAATAGCATCACTGATAAATTCCTTTCGAGCAGTAAGATCAACCCCATACTGAAGGGTAAGCTGCTCACGGACTTTCTTTTTGGTGATGGATTGAAGGTCTGAGGACATTAGGATCTGGCGAATCGATTCAGTAAGCTGCTCATCATTAGGGAGAATTCCTGATTGCATTAGTCCTGGAGTACCGCCACCCTGGAGATTAGCAGCAAACTGGCCATCAACACCACCAGCAAGGGCTGCATTGGTCATTGATGCAGGGGGTACATAAACTGAACTGGTATCATGAGGCACACCGCTATTACCAGCAGCACCCATCATCATGCTGGGATTATATCCAGGAGCAATGGCATGAGGTACAGGTGATGGAGCAGAAGCCACCATCATCATTTGCTGAACATTAGAAATACGAGGATCATAGGGTGGCATCATCATCGTCATATCTGGGCCACCAGCCATGGTCATACGAGGGTTGCTATTTATATGTGGAGGAGGTATAGGAGTTGATGCCATATTATGGTGCATCTGATTCATCATCATCATGTTGTTGTAATTCTGCTGTGGGTGACTGCCAGGTGGCATAGCTGACATTGGGCGAGAAAGACGAGAAACCATGGACATGCGGTCTTCGTCATGTGGAGTAAGATTCATATTTGGTGGTGGAGCATTGAGTAATCCAAGCATAGCCAGCTCCTGCTCATATTCTTGCCAGCGACGTTGAGGAATGCTGTTGGGATCAAATTCCTTATCGTCCGAAATAACCATCTTACGTTTGCCCTCACCAACAACCACACGAGTATTACCCCATGAGAAATCATCAAAATGCCAGAATGAGTAAACTGGCAGGACAAAGGACCACAGAGGGTAAGCCAGGAGGTAGATAATCATCCACCCAATATGTTGCCACTCACGACGCAAGATGAAGATGACAGCCTGGAAACCATATATGGCACCAATGAGGATCAGCGAAATGTATGAGAAGGATGTGATGTTGGCAATGGTCAGGTAGATCAGAACCCCAAAGTAGATCAGAGTAGTTGGCATGGTCAGGGTACTGAACAAGTCAATAAACACAACAAATCTCATCGAGAAGCAGCAGAACCCACACATATCTGGCAAATACAGCAGTTCTACCAAATTGTGAATTGTAGAGTTAATCCAACGGCGGCGCTGGGACAGCAGGACTTCCCATTTTTCTGGCGCAATGGTCTGGCACTTGGCATCACGAATGAACTTGAGTTTGCTGGTTGGGAAGTGCTTCATCATCAGTGTGGTCAAATATCGATCCTCACCAAGCGACAGCAAATTCTTCTTGTGCAGGGTATCAACATGCAACTCTGAGTATGCTGTTACTACAGGTTCTGCAATCAGCAAAGGCTTTCCTTGTTTGGACAAAATCCGGTACATACAGAAACATCCTGGCAAACAAGTAACTGACCCAAACAGTGACTCAAATGCCTTGGCCATATGGTGAGAAATAAAGTACTCATAGACCTGCATCATTGTAGTCCATGACTTGTTTTCATTGCCCAGCATAGTTTCTCCACAAATTCCAGCAATCCGAGAATCCGAGGTGCATGCAGCAACCAAGCGAGAAAGCGAATCTTCCATAACATGGGTGTCAGCATCAATCTGTAGGACATACTCGAAAATTGTTGGAGGAATTCCAATGATGTGCTTCATCTGGTGGTAAATCTCCAACTCCAATGGTGTCATGGGCAGGTCAAAGTGGACCTTATTAAGGAACTGCATCAAAATGATCTGCGAGTCACGTTTACCACGGTTGCCAGCCCTTGAAGTTTCATCGGGTGTACCAACCTTGGCCACCACCATATATGGAACAACATGGCCCTCATACTCATACAATCCTGAATATACTTTGGCGCAGTTGTGGCGACGAGATCCTTCAGCAATTGCCAAATAGTCACGAGCAGGCGGATCATACTCAGGATCAACACCAAGAATATCCAGCACGATACGAGGAGTGGGGCGATCGTTGCCACTTCCAACAATATTACCATCACAAATCACAAAAATGAGCTTGGACTTGTCATTGTAGTCAAGAGCTGCCAAAGAGCTCAGAGTGACTTCCAAACTCTCTTCGTTTTCGGTATAGCACGGGACCTGGCAAATCACATGTTTCTGGGGTGGAATTGGGCGCTTCTTGGTGCCAAACTGCATAGCAGCCAGGAATTTGGACAAAATGACAAACATCAGCACACATGCAAACGCCAGCAACATATAATTTGCAAACAAACACCGAACGCTGTGACGCTGATCAACCTTGCCAACGTAAAACATATTGTTGATGCAATTATTCATGAGCTGGAATTCTCTGGGAGATACACCCAAATGCTCAGCATTCCAAAGCTCTGTAATATCAGTGTCTGAAAATCCGCCATCATCGAGAAGTTGGTTTGTTCTGTTGGTAAATATGTTGTAGTGCTTATCGTTCTTATAAACCTCCTGCTTTATAGTGTACATGTAGTTATCGAAATTGTACACCCTATCATCAATGATTCGCCAGTATTTGTAGTTTTTCTTGTGCATATCCTTGACGTATTCTTTTTCCCACACCACATCGCCCTTTCGGTAAGGCCTGAGCTTGGGCCCTGCAATCTTGAAAAAGAAATTGTTGTTGCCCAGCTCATCTGATCCGGACGAAGTACCAGGCTTATGTTGGAATGAAATGTCGGGATCCTGGTCATCCAAATCCACGGTGTAGTAATTTTTATAGTCCTTGTCTTCATTGACTTTTCCCAGGCCAGGACATCCCAGACGAATAGAAATTGGGAATGAGTTGTTTACATCCTTTCCAGCATAGACTTTCATCAAATTCCAGGTGGTTCCATAGGTTGGGGCATGGTTACGACGAATGAATGAGGTGATATCATAAACAGACCCGTACATGCTGATAAAGGCCTTGTCTTCAGTGTTGTACCCCTGGACTTCCATTGCGCTCCAAACCTTTTGACGAGGACACAGCACAAGACCAAGGCCAATGATCACAAACAGCATGACGGCCCACAAGAAGACGATGATGATGCAGATCGCAACCTTTTCGCGCCAGGCCATCCGGATGTCAGGACGCTTCATTCGGCCCAGCCAGGAGAGGAGGGGGCTGGGAATCCACCATGTTAAGGCCCAGGTCATTATTTCCCAGATTCGCCTGGAGGGGGTGATGGCAATTTCTTCGACGGTTTCATGCTTGGGCTTCTTTCCGCTGCTGCCATTGTCACTGGAGTCGCTGGGATCTTCAGCAATGGCTAGCTTTTCTGTGGTAGGTGGTTTTTTGCTCCAGCCTCCAAATAGGCCACCTCTGGACTTGGCCTCTGCATCTCCTTTGGATGGAATAGTATTGTGGTTAAGGGTATTGTTTTTGGATGGGTTCCTTAGTGTTGAATCTTTTTCGGACCTTGTCAATGTGTTATTATTAGCATCCACAGCATCAGAGTTGTTGTTGTTGTTAATTTCGCTGCCATTGCTTTTGGGCACACCTCTGCGACCTTTCTTGTTACCACTGCTTGCTTTGAGAGCAGATGACGATGAGGAATTATACGAATCACCTAGTCGCTGTCTATCATCGCCTGGATTATAGTCATTCATTGTTGGCACTGATGGGTTGCTATTGAACGGCTGAACCCAACTTTTCCGACTACTTTCGGAAGTTGACTTTGGCATTGTTGTTGTTATTTTGTACCCAAGTATATATATACTGTTTGGGCGCTTCCTGATGCTTTTTGAGCCTTTGTATGACTATATATACAAGTATATTCGTATAGCAAAATAAGTTAGTAGAGTTGGGGGGGAGGAGGAATTTTTGCTGGACACATTTCAGTTGGTGGCTCCAAATGCTATATAAGAAATTACAAGGGAGATTTGATGGAAACTGGAATCCAGGATTAAGGAATGGATGCGCACACGTATCGATTTAGCATGAATTCAATATGCAGAAACAAGTTGGAATAGCAGAAATGCATATCAACAAATGCCAGGAAATGCTACTGGCACCACCGCCCCAATGACAATCACTATGTGGCTTCAGGACCAAGCAGTTCTTTTATTATGTAGGGTGTGAATCCAGGCAACCAAGCGTAAGGAATTGAGCTTTGTGGGTGTGTGTGGATATTTGAACAATAAGCCAAGATGTTGCGGAGGTTGTTTTGGACAGAAAACGAACAAATATGAGGAGTTTGTTTGGTGAGTAGTGGATGCTAAACTGATCTCCTCGAATGATAATCGTGGGGTCTGTGTGGTCGCAGTAGAATTCGTAATGAATCCTTGAAAGGGTTTATAATAGCCCAACGCTGTGAATCGGACTATGAATGTGTGGTTTTGTGGCGTTTCCAGTTTGGCCTTTATAAAAAGAGCCTGAGTTGCGCATGTTTAAAATCTGCACAATTGTTTTGGTTTGTGATTGATTGAAATCGCAATGAATCGAAACTGGTGCTTGGATATGCTGTTGTGGATACAAATTGGAACTGAGGGAAAAGGGAGGGAGGAAGGAAGGAAGTAGGGACCGAGGTGAAATGAGGAATGAGTTTGGGAAATAAGTCCTGGGTGGGCGTCAATTAAGAACCAACCTCGATTTCCTTGAAAAATGATATGTGGAGGAGGAGAGGTGGCATTGTCACCATTTCGGACACTTGCCCTAGTAGCAATGCCCATCACAAGAGACAGTTCGAAAATATGTATAGAAACCTCTGACTTACCAAGAGCTACGACCCGGTTTATAACGCTCAGAGCTTTGCTGGCAGATTTGATGGCAGTATTTGAGATTTTTCTAAAGGAAACCATATCATAACCCAAAGAAGATTATCAGAAATGTTTGAAAATCGGCCTCCCAAAAACAGGATAAATGCTTTCAAATCCCTTTATACTTACGCCCTTCTGCTGCTCACACACAGGCCAATATAGAGAAACAGAAATAAATATAATATAGAGAAAAGGGTGGTAACGGATAAAGAAATGAAGAAGGAGAGGTTACAAGAACTAATGCTACTAATCCTGCATTTTCGACTGAGGAATGTCAAGCCATATAAAAATATGCCACTGCTATGAACTCCATCCAAAAAGCAAGAGCGAGATGTGATAATTGGTATGTGTGCCTTAACTAAAGAGGCATCGATGTCAAACCATGTTTTCCCAACTTCTCTCTCGCAACAATACACAAACACATTTACATACAGGGATGCGCTATATTATATTATAGAGCTCGCTATACACAGCCATTTCCATATTAAGGGGATCAGGATAATGAAGAAGGGACTGCAAGGCACAGTCTGAACTGGCTGGAAAAATACGCCACCAAAAATCTCGCAGCTGTTGGTTGACCAAACGATTCTCTTCGCCAGAAACCACTTGCATCAACGACTTATCACCACACTCACAGAGAGACGGGCACTTTCTATAATTTGTCCACACATGCAAGCTGTCTATTATTCTGTTGTTTGTTTTAGAGATTATGCCCTGTGTCCAAGTCTTGTTGAAGACGAAAATGTAAACAACCCTTTTTCTATTGTGAATATAAAGCGAGAGAGGGAGTTTTCACACATACTCTCTCCATGTCCACAGTCTGCAATTGAAGGACACGCCAAGCAAATAGAAGTTTAACGAGAGACCTTTGATCACAACATTTGCATCTATTATCTGTATCACCATACTCAATTTTATGCTGATGCTGCTGCTGCGATAGCTGCCCAACTCAACTTACGTTAAAGTTTGATAAATGATTTGCTTGTTTGTGAAAATAGAACCACAAACGCCATGGGTCTCCTCCAAGTAGTATTGCTCAACCTTGAGAGGTTGATTGTAAATGTGGCTTCATAACCTACTAAAAGCCATGATGATATGTTTATACTGCAACATTTGTCAGTTGATCTATACTTGTAGTTGGCTTGTATAAAAATATAGAAGTGGTTTTCCGTGTTTTTCTGTGATAGGTTAAACTGTATGTTTTCTAATACACATTTGTCATTATAATCGGTTCCTTTATCATTAGGTTTTAGTTTAAAACGAGTTGGTATAATTGATAAATATGATAAATAATGGAGGCCTATTACATAACTAAACCCTCAGATTTGCTGGTATAGTAAATATGTAAACTTTTCTTGTATATTACTTGAATATCTATGAGGCACAGAGCATTTATAACTTTATTATTGCTGCAGAGTCTATTGTTGCTGCTCTATTTGGTTGACGAAATGATCCTACTGCCACCAATTCCAAGAAATCCCATAAATAGCACAAAATTATTTGAGGAATCCATTTTCTCTTACTTTGATAAATACACAAAAAAGGACAAAATACTAATCACAATGCTCAGACAAAATCCATCCCAGCTAACTATTACCCACCAAGATGTACTAGAACTACAAAGACTGATAGCAAAAAACAATTCCGCTGGCAAAGCAAATCAAGCGACATCTACCACAACCATCGGGTATTCCAATGCCACCAAGGACGCTCACATGCAAAATACAGTCCGGCCAAATGCTGCTACCACTGCCGAATCCAATAGATTAGATCCGTGTGAACAGCATATCCAAGAGCGTCGAAATTTCTCCATATCAGAGAGGCTTGGTTTGTAGTCAGCCAAAAATTGTCAAATGATATGCTTGAACCTCACTTATGCTTGTTTTATAGTATGAGATTCCAACATCAGACAATTTGTATTCTATTCGAAATGCCCAAATATTCATGTATACTTTCCTTTCAAATATGTAATTAGCCTTTCAAATTGTTTTAATCAATTAGTAAATTCAATTAATGCAAAGCCTCTCGCATTTTCACTGCCATCATATGGATCATAATTTTTGAAGGGTAAATTTTTGGTGGCCAACGATTAAAGGGCCAATAATCACAGCCAAATGGGCGACTAACCCTTCAAAAATAACTACTCATATGCTATAAACCAAATATAAGTTGAAAATATAATCTATGATTTCTGTATTTCGTTATCGGACTATTAATTCAATAGTTGGAGGCGATTTGTTTATTTGGACTGCCAACTTTTCATATATAAAAATACAACATGGTTCTATTGAATCAAACATCTAGTGCAACCATCCGATATATAAAATAGCATTATTATTTAAATTCGTCTCATATTCATTTAACATGCTCAAGATATGTACCATATTATACAAATATTTGCTACTACAGGTATCAACATTATCAAAAACAACCCAATTCCTGCTTTTACAGTACCTACAATAATCAAAGTCCCTTCATTCATCTGTTGTTATTTTATCTTAAAATCAGATTATACCTTCATATATTTTTGGAGCATAAATTTCAATGTATCCAGCAAAACTTTATTGCAGCAATGGAGCTGTTTTGATAAAAATATATTGCTGTGCTGGTGTCGGTGGCTTAGATGGTTGGATGAGCCAAGCTTCGGTGGCTTATAAAATTGAGTATATTGACCATTACAAGTCTGCACACTTTATCGTCTATTATTATGAAAACAACTCGATTAAACAACAGTGTCTTAAAGTATAATAAACATACACAATCGATTTGCACAACTCAATTTGTGTGTATAATTGTTCTTGTAAAATTCTCAATTCAAAATGTACCTTTTTTCAGGCGAATCTCTCTTCTATAGGGTTGTTTTCCGGAGAATACAGACAACATCAAAAACCTTTCAATTAGTCGTCCAAGACCCTCTCTGTTTATTTTTCATTAATTCATTCTTTTTACATTTCCCTCTCTTCAATTCTTTCTTGAGCTCTATTCTGTCATTATTATATACAACATCTGACTGGTTAAACTCTCTTTATCAAATCAAGATGGTCGATGACAATGTCAACGCCAAACCCGAAGAAACGACCAACGCATCAGTCAGCACATTTCTTTGGGCTCTAGCACTCAACGGAATAATCGGGCTGATAATCTTCTCTATATTCATGTGGCTACGACCATACAACCCGAAAGTTTATTCACCGCGGTCAAGTTTACCAATAAAAGCCCGACGGCCACCACCCCTCCCCTCCTCCTCCTCCTCCTCCTCCTCCTCATCGTCATCGTCATTATTGTCTTCCGAAAAAACCAAACCAAAACCCCACCATCTTATACTAGGATGGATCAAACCCACAGTAATGACCAGCAACCAAGATTTCCTCAAACTATGTGGACCTGATGCCATGATCCTGGTCCGATTCTTGGGATGGAGTTGCATTCTGTTTCTTGCATTTGCCATAATTTCTTTGGGAGCCATTTTGCCTGTAAACTTGACCAGCAAGGGTGTAGGAGCCCAGCAACTGGACGCATGGACAATGGGAAATGTAGTACCTACTTCTGAACGATTATGGGCCCATTGTCTAGTTACTTGCTTATTTACACTGGTCGTGTTGGGGTATATTTACTATGATGCGATGTGGTATGTCAATTTAAGGAGAGATTACTTGTTGAGTCCGGAGCATAGGAAGTTGGCTAGAGCATACACTGTGTTGGTCAGGGGAATTCCAAAAGAACTTGCCTCCCTGGAAGGGCTGAGGGAGAGATTTGATCATTTACCTGGGGGTGTTAGGAGTGTGTATCTATGTAAGGGATCGGATGCACTTGAAAATACCAGGACTGAACGAGATGAGTGTAGAGAAAAATTGGAATCGGTGTTTACAGGGTTTATGATTAAGTTGTTTTCCAGGGAAGTTAAGGGCAAGGAGCTGACAACTGACAAGATCAAGAAACTGATGCCAACCCATAGGACTGGGTTTCTGGGTTTGTTTGGCAAAAAGGTTGAATCGGTGGATTATTATAGCTCCAAGATTAGCAAATTGAATAAGGAGTTGTTGGATGCAAAGGAGTCGTATGATGAACAGGAGTTTGACAATGCGGCGTTTATTGTGTTTAATAAACAGATTGCTGCTCATATGGCTGCATCGAGTAAATTTGAACTCCCCAAGTCAACTTCAACAACAGCAAAGGATAGTAATAGTGGCAGCAGTAGTGGCACAGGATTGCTAAAGAAACTGTCTCCTGTTAAACCACTCCAACCCAGATTCGTAGACATAGAACCCCAATCAATTATATGGGCAAACTTAAGCATTCACGCCATTTCACGAAAAATCCGCAGACTTTTATCACTAACAATTACATTTGCCACTATAATATTTTGGGCAATTCCCGTTGCCGCAGTCGCATCGGTAGCCCAACTATCAACTTTGGAAAAACTGGCTCCCTTCAACATAATAACACAATGGCCAAAAATAATCACGGGTGTAATCCAAGGCGTGCTTCCCGCTATTGCTCTTGCTGTTCTTTCAATGATCCTGATAATGCTGTTACGCAAACTTTCAAAACTCGAAGGGACGATTCGACCGGAAGACATCGAACTTTCACTAATCAACCGGATATTCTTTCACCAGGTATTTAACGTCTTCATAATTGTCACGCTTTCGGGCACGGTGATCTCTTCCTTATCGACATTCATTAAAGACCCGCTAAATTCAGTCAAGGAGATTGCCCAAAAAATACCAACAGTTAACGTATTTTTCATCACCTACGTCCTACTTTTGGGGCTATCGGGAGCAAGTGGAAATATTGCCCAAATTGCTGGTGTGGTTTTATCAAAACTCCTGTATCGTGTGTTTTCGTGGACCCCCAGGAAAACCTTGGAACAGGTTCAACCAAAGGTTTTTGATTATGGAACTGGAATTCCTGCCCACTCGCTAGTTTTTCTTATCGGGTTCATTTATTCGGTGGTTTCGCCACTAATGACAATTATTTGTGCGTTTTATTTTGGATTCTTTTGGCTTGTTTATAGGTACCAGTTCCTTTATGTGTATAATGATGCAGAGTTGAGGAAAGTGGGGGCTAGGTCTGGCCACAAGTATCTGTCGCATAGATGGGTTTCGCTGTACTTTTTCTTGATACTGATGATTATCCAGATGGCATTAAGCACTTCCCAATCATCGACGGCGAGTAGTATTTTGAGGGTTGTGTTTGTGGGGATCTGTATGGGGCTGGTGGTTGTGTCGCATATGTGGATGAGATATAGAGTGTATCCTAAATTTGAACTGCTTCCAATGAATGATGATAAAGCTGCAAACGAACCTTCGCCTTATGTTGCAAATGTTGAGTCTGGAATTACAACTGAAGAAGAGTTGGTCGACGAGGACGGATACTACCTTGTTGGAGGAGGTATGCCATCTCAAGCCATCAACAAAAATAAGTCCGACCAAAAAGCACAAGCAATAATAACCATCGACGAAGATAATCAAGAGCCCAAAGAAACATCCCATCAACCACCCCCTATCAACAACGCTAGCAATAGTGTCCCAGGAATTGTAAGAGCACCAACATTTTCATTCGAATCTCTATTCTCCCGATCAAAAATCCGAAATTACTTGCTAGTTGCTCCATCAAAAGAACCCTCATACCCCATTACCTTTGTTGACTTGGATACCCAAAAAGAACATTGGGCACCATTTCCTTCCCACATCTCAGAGTATCCACCCGAAATCAACGAAACAGAGACCCTAATAATTTGCAATGATAGTGACGGTGGAGGTGATGATGCTTTGAAGGCGGCATTCAGACCCCCTGGATTTAGCGACCCTGCGTATACATACGTTTGGGTTCCCAATGATCCTACCAAAGAGCAATTGGTAAAGCCATTATTTGACGAGGCTCAAGAAAATTTGGCTGATCGTGGACAAGTATTTACTGAATGTGCAAATATCAGTTCGTCAACTAAAAGAGTTGAAGTAACAACAAATCATCCACCTGAACATCATAATTAACTAATAGTAATCAATTTAGTTTAATAAATAGTAGTAATAAATTCATTTAATATCATTTTTCCAAAGGTCTTTTCTATACGTGTATATCTGTGTGAGAGGCTGATCCAATACATACCAAACAACAAATAAAACTGTTGTAGGCTAGTGTGACCCAAACAAACACGTGACAAATATCCTGATTATTTTCAAAAAGACATTTATCGTTAAATTGGTAGAAAAATACTGCAAAATATCCATGGATTTTTCTCGAAATTCTCTAGGAGTAACAGCCATAACACCAACAATCATTACGGTATATATGTTTAAAAATGTGACACTAAACCAGTCAACAACACTTGGATATAAACTATTAAACATGGGTTTAATACCTAGATAAATTACGAAGCTATTTATACACATTTCTCTTTATCTCTGCATTCCTCCAAATCACCTGCCGCTGTATAGCCAGAAAAATTAGCCATCCAGATATTGATGGCTGGGCTTGCAATTCTCTCTCAAGACTGGGCCACCACCACTCTACTATTATCACTATTCTATAATACTTTTCACAAATTCCGCAAAATGTTTTGGTATCAGCAGCTAATTTTCAAGCGAAAGATAATGTGCAAGATGTGATATTTGGCAGTTTGCCTATAAATATGCGCTTGCACATACACAAATACATTTCATACATTTGCTATATAACTTCTACTTTTATTGGGAG
>JANBPU010000324.1:0-16640 GCA_027575805.1 Mycoemilia scoparia | reverse complement strand
TAATTTGGTAAACACAACTTTAGTGTATGTGGCATACAGCTACCTCCATAGGAGTAATAAAATGCTTAATCATCAAATGTTTGCAAACACTAGAAGAGTCAACAAGGGTGTTATTGATTGGCTTCAACCACCAATACTCTATTCCCCACCCCTGCCCCACATTTTTAGTGTTTGTTGTGGCCAATCGGTGCCAGAGATCCATCATGGCTTTATAATACCTGGAGACAAGGAGGAGAAGTGTATTTGCTTGAACTTGGACTATTTGGCGTGCGAGAGGATTTGAAATAGCCACCTCTAAAAAAAGCACTAGGATACTCCCCTGGATACCAGCCAATCACCACTGAGACTCCAGCTAAAATGTATAACTTGTGCGCTGGTTTGCAGGGAATATATTAGTACCCTTTTGGTGGAGAACCTGCGATTTGGTGCAAGTGTTGTTTAGTGATGATCGCATTGCGCATAAGGGGTTCTGAAAATTTGTTACATGCGTGCTACGCTTGGCATCTGGTTATTATTTACTCATAGACAGGTGGCCTATCTGGAAGGATGGGTGGGGGGAATGCGGAGGAGATTTGGCTTATCTCTTTTGATCCAATGCTGCTACTGCTGCTATTCCAAGGGAGACCAAAGAACCCTGTCCTTTTCTCCCCATGCCTTTAGAATTTTTTTGCAGGCTGTATGTTCTGGCTTGATTGAGACTTATTGATACAACGAAGTACACAGAACACCACACACAGAAGCCTGCCAGTAATTTACAGTAGGAGTTACCTTGCTGATCAACCTTGCTTGCATATTGGCACCGGATGCACGCTATTCAGTGTGAGCTTGCGTGTGTTCTGAAGATTGTAGGACCGTTCATCTTCTTTGTTGACTTGAGAATAGTCGATGATATGATTGTGTGCTTGACGTGACCAATATTCAAAGTAGTGTGAGAACTGCCATGCCGCACAAACACACTCAAGAGCGCGTTTTCCGAACAAGGCCAATCAACCAGCGGCTCTTGGGCTGGGTGCCACCGCCAGTAGTTGATTTGTATTCCGTTTGTAAATAGCGTTGTTGTCATGGCCTGTGGCTCTCTCGGCCTACACACAAACACGCATACACATAGTTTTAGCTTTCTTTGGTCTGTTGAGTTAGTCAAAGTATCTTTTCCTATCCCGCACCGCACTTTTACACTTTATTGACTAATATTTTTGAGGTAGGTAGATTTGTGTGTTTGTGCCAGACAATTCGTTTTCCATCTTGCTTTTGGCCATTTAGGAGGCGTATATGCGAGTGACAGCAGCAGCCTCCGTGTATTCCAAGAAAAGAGTGTCCAGCAGGTGGTATTCCTAATCCCCTCTTTTCCCACAAAAAGAGCTGCTTCTCAAAGACACGCGCATATCTTTGATTGTATATGCACCACCACGCAACCTCTTTTGTTTCTCTCGCTGTCTCACTAAATTGCTCCTATAAGGATACGTATACTAAACAAATACTTTATATCCCACCGCTCTTATTTTAGGCACAGTCTTTTCACTCTAATTTCTGTCGAAAAAGTTCATGATTGGCTCGGAAATGATGAATTCCACCAGCCAAACTATCAGGACACAGGACTTGCCTCCGACATATCGTGATCAAATTTTTGCCTTAGAGCAAGAGTTAGAAGAAGGCGATATCACAAAGAAGGGGTTTGAAAAGAAGCGTCTTCAAGTTATCCAGGAATATTTACAAAATCATGGGCCTGTCTCGTCTCAGAAAAAGATACCCAGTCCTATTACCGGCGGCGATATGTTGCCAGTATCGTCGCCTATATCGCCACCACAGCAACAGTCTCAGCCACAGCAGCAGCAGCAGCATCAGTTTCAAAGCCCATCACAGGCATCAAAGCCTTGGCTAAAGAAAAATGACAGCTGGTTTTTTGATGGAAACAATAATTCATATGAGCCACAAGGAAGTTCGGTTTCACGCCAATCGACAGTTTATGGTTATCGGAAGCCTGGAATTGATTTTGGTCAATTGCTGGCAAATGATCTTGAATCGGGCGATGCTGGCAGTATTGATGTTCCAGCCATCCCCGAGAGGTATATGTCGATGAAATCTCCTCCCCAAGATGTGGAGCAGCCTGCAAAACCACACATATCATCATATTGGGAAAATAGCATTAGTGGCGGTGGTGACCGCCAAACTGTTTTGAGCAACACCGATGCAAATGTTGATTACCACTCATATTACGCAAATAATAATAGCAATAATAATAATAATAGTAATGGTCAGTATGTGAGACCAGTTGGTGGTGATGCTGGTGCTGCTAAACCTGGAGGTTTAATCTCGCCTGAGCCATCTCCAAGTGAGAATTTCGGTAATCACAGGAACTACTATAACGGAGGAGGTTCGCGTTATGCAGATCAACCAGCACGGCCTACAAAAAACCAGGTATCGCCACAAAAAAGAACAGCAGTCAAGAAGGATCAGAGCACCGATTTTTCATATCGGCCAAACATCAAAGGCTCAAACCAGAGTCGCCCACAGTCCAAGCAGAGTCATGTATCAGCCAAAACCCAGCATTCAACGGTTACTGCAGATGTTCATGACAGCCCCATAGAATCAGTGACAATAAATGACCTTCTGTATGCTTCCTACAGCACCCCAGTACCAAATATTCCCGATTCTCATGTCGCTGCAGCTACAGCTGCAAATAAAGACAAAAAGCAGGATACAAGCACTTTGAATACAACAATTGGGACTGACAGCAAACGTAGTGGTAATGCTCAGAAAACCAGCTTGTCTCACTACCACCACCAGCAAGACCCCAGCGGAATGTTGTCTGTTGATACAAGAAGTACTGGTGGCGTGTCTACCCAAATGCCAACAACGTCATCTATTGGAATAACCGAGTCAGAAAACTCTGAGCAGAGCGTTGGAGCCCTATTCTTGGGCTTGGAGCGAGAATATGAAAATGCTATGACGGGATTCGGTAATATGGACATGCTGCCTGATATTGGGAGTAATTTGTACGATAAGCATAGAGGGAACAAAGATATGAACTCAAATACTTTGGGTGCTAGAAGTCAGGATAACGGTGGTATTGATGATGATCCATATAAATCTCTCGATACAGAGTTAGATATGAAGCTTGACCTTAATTACGGAACAAGTCACAATGGTGAAACATCAGTTAGCCAAGCTAGAGGTATTCACTCCCAAAATCATCCAGAGAATCAATTGGAAGATAGTCACAGGCCAAATATCAACACAAATGATCAGACAATTCCGTCACCCCAGGTGGCCAAAAGCAACATTAAAATTGATAAAAGGTTGCCGAGTATCAGAAGTGCTCAAAAGCCTGGAGGAAAAACACCACCATATCCTAACCCAGTGGCTCAAAGGGCCATTGAGTCTAGCAGCAGCAATCATGGGCCAGGCGGAGCTAATGGCAAAGTCAAGCGTAACGTGTCAACACGAATGAGTCGTGGCCCTACTATGTATTATCCACCAGAGGCTCAGAATGAGGCACTGACTACATTCCAAGAGATCTCGAAAAAGTACGGACCTTCACTAAATAAAGAGGACCAAAGTCCTGAGGGATCTGTAAGTGGAGGAGAGTTTGGTGCTGCAGGAGAAGAGGGTCAGCCACCCAATCCACTTATTGTCGATGTGCCCGTCTCCCCAATATCTTCATCAGCCGGAAACAGGGACAAATCGATAGACCAACATTCCATGATATATCATACTCCAGGAAGCCCAAGTATAAAGCATAGTAGATCCCCAAGCAACATCCATGGCGAGAGTCCCAGAGATGAAGCTATGAACCAGGCCAATATTGTCGCAAACGGCAGCATTCCAACCAATGATGCTGATAATGCGAATGACGATGCTGTGCCTTTCTTCAACAATACAGTAGAAGGACCTGGAGGTAATGAGCATCCAGGAATGTCAATCAATCCAGTAGAAGCGCTCCCCCCAGGTTCTGGTTCCATCGTGTACCCCAGAGAAATTCCAGAGAATGTTATAACACCCAAATTGAGGCATATAACCTCTTCATTTAATAATATTGCGTCCATCCTTTTCTACAGAGCGCGTACTACTCCAAGGGGTATTGCCTATACGTGCATTGATGGAAAAGGAAAAGAAGTTGGCTCATGGACATGGCAAAAACTGCATCAGCGGGCTGAGCGTATAATGCAGCTACTTCGTCACAAAGGTGTTGTGTGTAAGGGTGACAGAGTAGCCCTCGTCTATAGAAAGTACGAGATGCTCGATTTTGTTGGGAGTTTGTTTGGCTGTTTCTATGCTGGTATGTGTGCTGTACCAATCGTTGCTGGTGATTCATATTCAGAACTTGTCCATGTTCTTAACTCTACGGGTTCCCAGCTTGTATTGACCACCGAGTTAAACATAAAGGCGCTCAACAAAGATCTTCATCAGTCTTCTGTCAGCAAACTCTGGCCATCTAGTGTCGCCTGGGTCCGTACAGACCATCTTGGTGGACCAATAATGTCCTCGACCGTTAATTCGTATGGGGGATCCAGTGCCTCGAATCCATCGCCACTGGCAAACAATGCTTCTGGAGATAAAGGAACTCCTAATCATGCACCTCTTTCTCCAGGCGACATTGCATACATAGAATTCAGCAAGAGTCCAAATGGCGAGCTTAAGGGTGTACAGGTAACCCATGGTGCCATCATGACACAGAGTATCGGGTGGGTCATGAGTGCTGGACTCCTTGGGGTTGGGCGTGTGCCAATCAAGACCAGTGATCAGCATCAAAGTGAGCTCACGGCTGATGATGCTGCTGTTTTGTCCACCCCAGTTAACCACGATGCTGAATCCTCAAAATCCCTTGTTGTTAGAGATGGTCGCTCTATGTCTCAAGGTGGAGGATCAACAGTTGCTGAGAGATTAATAGATTCCCGCGGCAGAAGCAGCAGCAGCTCTAACAGTTTTCTAAACAAGCTCAAGAATGCAGGATCACTGGTAAATATACGTCGAAAGATCTCACGCACTCGATCCAAGGAACTTTCAATGGTTGTAACTACACCTCAGCTATACAATTCTACAAATGCTGCTGATTCGATCCGCTCGCTTCCAGGTCCCAGTGCCAACAAAAGCGCTACTAAGAGCACTGCAACTACTGTTGGAGGGGCATCGCCTCCTAGACATAATGGTAGTACACCACTTGCAGTTTCGACAAGCAATTTTGCCCATACACCAAGTCACGATGTATTGGTATCTTATGTTGAACCCCGTCAGCATCTTGGTCTGACTCTTGGTATATTGGTGGGTGCATTTGGTGGCCACCAGTCAATATATGTTAGTAGCACATTGCTCGAGATGCCTGGAGCCTTTATCCATCTACTTACAAAATATAATGCAACGATTGTGGTTTCAGACTATTCTGGTCTTCAAAGTGTTCTTTCCACTGCTACCGATGAGCCTGACCAGATCCTCAACTACAACAAGAAAGTCCTACCCAACCTTTCAATGTTGAGATCCATACTTATTGATACGCTCTACATTGATCACGAATTCCATCGTATGTTCAATAATGCAGTTCTGCATCCATTTGGTTGTCCATACCAACAAATTCGAGAGCGCGAGCACCATCCTGTGATTATGCCAGTCTGCACTCTAGCAGAACATGGTAGCATCCTTCTAAGCATGAATGATACTCTCTCAAGGCACCCACCACCAAATATCAGCATTATGAAAGAGAACAGCAGCTCTGAAGGTGATGCTGACGCCGATGTCGATGACATCGATGGACCATCTGCCTATAAAAGCCTTGTCAGAGGCATTCTACACAATGAAGGAAATGATAAAGAAAATGGATCCAATGAGATATGGGAATATGTTTTGGATCGTGAAGCCCTTAAGGATAATAGGATTGTTACTCTGCCAGATGAAAAGGGCGAAGATGGACTTGATAAGCCAGGTACTGTGCGCTACCCTGTGTTTGGATACCCTGCTTTACAGTCTACGGTTGCTGTAGTTGACCCAGAGACGCGAGAGCTTTGTCCATCGAACTCTGTTGGTGAGTTGTGGATTGACACGCCCTGTCTTGGATCTGGATTCTGGGGGTTACCCAAGCTCACAAACAGTATATTTTCAGCCAGATTCTACCACCACGTTCCTGACCCCGATCAGACATCAGGATTGCAGATTGGCTATGACGAAGATGGAAATGAAATTGTAGAGGATACTGGTATGAGATACAAGCTGGTTCAGAGTGAGCAGGTCTTCCTGCGTACTGGACTCATGGGCGCATTGGTGGGTGGTAAGGTCATGGTGTTTGGATTCTATGAAGATCGCATTCGCAGCTTAACACTTGAAATGCCTCCCGGTATGCCTGCAGAAGAAGTCGAACAGCTTCAGCTTCAACCCTGGAGCATTGAACCTCGTCTCAGCTTCCACTATGCAGGTGATATTACCAACACAATCAAGCATCTCCGACCCCAGGTATCCGAGTGCACAGCATTCGAGATGTTTGTTAATGAGACTCATCTTCCTGTAATTGTTGCCGAGGTTCGTCCTAATGTTGGTGCCTATGCTGCCCTGGCTGATGAGATATATAATGATGTAAAGAACCGTCATGGGCTCTACCCATCTTGTATTGCATTGTGCAACATGAACACCCTTCCCCGTGCCTTCCAATATGGAAAGCGAACGGTCAATGCACAGATATGCCGCCACCACTTTGAAACTGGGCAAGTCAGATGCATTTATACAAAGTTGTGCACGGAAAATCTATTCCTTAACTTGCCACCCCCCGCATCCGAGTTCAATGTTGACGATTTTGTTGAGCCAGAGGATCCATCTATCCTGCTCTATGGCCAATGGCTTCAGCAGACTAGCCTTGAAGAGAGTTTTCCATCTGTCGATGAGCGCTCTGGCCTGGATTTGAAGCGCTTCTCATTAATAACCGAAATTCTGATCTGGAGAGCATCTACAACACCAAAGGAAACTGCATTCACTCAATTTGATGTCCGTGGAAGACCAGTAAAATCAGTGACATTTGAAAAATTGCTGCTCAAGGTTTCAAACCTTGCCCACTACCTTTGTGACAAGAAGAGCGTAGGTCCAGGAGACCATGTTCTTGTAGTGATCATGCCTGGCCTAGACTTTGTTTATGCCATCCATGCTTGTCTAGCCATTGGAGCCATACCTATTCCAGTGGCTCCACCTGATGTCAATCGCCTCACCGACGATCTGGTTCCAATTCTTGTTACAGCCAGCGAATTTAAAGTAAGACATATGCTGGTAAATTCGCAGAGCGAGGAAATAATGAAGCACAAGAATATTGAGCTAGCGCTCAAGGCTGCGCCACTAAAGGCTTTGTTGGGTCGTACACCTATACTCCCTGTCATGATCCGCATTTTCAAGGCACCCAAGAGTGCGCGTCCTATCCTTGGACAGGATACATTTAAGCCTTCACCAGTGTGGGCCGATCATAGCCGTCCAGCACTGATTATGCAATTCACTGGATCTCAGCCTGCAACGCCACAATATGTATCTGTTTCCCACCCAAGTATAATGGCCTACTGCAGCCAGCAAAAGAGTGACTTCCAGATGCTATCCAACCATCCCGTCATTACTTCGGTTCGAGCATACAATGGTTATGGCCTGCTGCACTGCGCCATGATTGGTATTTATGTTGGCTGTCCATCTCTGTTACTCAATGCAGTCGATTACTTTACAAATCCTATAGTTTGGTTCGATCTTGTTTGCCGCTACAAGGTTAAAGATGCATTCTCAACCTTGCCAATGCTTCAGCACGCAATGAACTTTATCAAAGGAGCGGCGCAACCTCGATCATTCAGTCTACATAATGTTCGCAATCTCATTGTTGCAACTGAAGAGCGTGTTGATCCAAAATTGTATGCAACCATCCGTGACTTCTTCTCGGTCAACAGACTTGAAGAAACTGCTCTTAATCCCTTGTATGGCACACTGATGAATCCATGTATCAGTACAAGGGCCTACCTAGGCGTCCGACCACTTACTCTTCGTCTTGACCTACAGGCACTCCGCAGAGGCAAGGTCTGGGTATTGCCACTTGATAACCAGGAGGACCTTACAGGAGCAGAAATGTATAGCTTGGTCCTTCAGGACTCAGGCAAGGTTTCTGGAAGTACTATGGTTGCTATTGTTGATCCAGTGACTCGCAGCGTGCTGCCCGCTGGCCATGTTGGTGAGATTTGGGTGTACAGTAATAGCAATGCACTTCAGCGTCAGACACTGCTCCCTCCAGGTACAACACTTCCAGGATCACACGGCGTTCCACATTCTAGAGCAATTAGCACCAACACTACCGGCAAGCTTGATAGCGAAGATCCAGTCCAAGCAGGATTTGATTTTGTGCGCACAGGAGATCTTGGATTCCTTTACCTTGATGTTTCTAGTAGCAAGGAGGGTGAAGGCGACGAAAATGGTCCCACTCCTGCTGAGCCCTATTTGTTCGTCATTGGAAAGATATCAGAGACACTGAACATTAATGGCTACATGTACTTTATAACCGACATCGAAAAGACCATCGAGTGTGCACACCACGACCTCCTGGCCCAGGGATGCACTATTATACAAACGACTGTCCCACCTGCCAAGTCTCCAGGAGCATCAGTAAAACTTGACAATGTCGACTCGCCAAGCTATGGAAAGAGCGGCGCAGGCACCGATCCCAATGACTGCTATGTTCGCACTGTTGCTGTTGTGTCTATTCGTCGCGATCCACGTGAATGTCACATCCCCAATGCTGCCTGCTTGATCTTCAACGCAGTTTTGGACAGCCACCAAATCCTTCTTGATGAGATTGTATTTGTTCCTAAAGAGGGCTTGCCCAGATCACGCATCCCTGAGCGCAAGAGAAGAACAGTCAGAGCACTCTATGAACATGCTCGCCTCAGAGTACTTGCAGCCTACCAGATCACCCACCAGCAACACATGATGAGCAGACATCGCCAGGTCCCGTCTTCGGGTATCTTTGCTGGCAGCGGCATCCATGGTTCTGGCGAAAGTGCCCTTGGTGTGGACATGAACTGGGCCGAGAGCATGGGACTTGGAGTATCAATGGATAGTCCTGACATGTATAGAGACAGCAGATCGATCTCGCCACACCCACGTATTGGTTCATACTATGATCACCACAGCAACACAGTCAGCTCTCATCACCACCCCAACTCCTAACCGCTTTAGTCCTCTTGAAATTATACGAAATCTGTGTTTTATCCTAAAAACTTTACTACTATATAATATTTTTTGACTGCTATCATTTTCCCCATATATTTTACAACTACAGCTATAACAACTAATAATACTACTAGTGTTTTTTCCATGCTTTCAAGCTCACATTTATTTACTGGACATCTTATTAATGTACCCTAGGCAAATTTTAAATAAACGAGGCTTATTTACTACTAATCTTTACTTGCATGTGTATCAGTGTTTTTGTTTATCGTTGTTTCTTGTAGCTTAAAAGCCAACAAAAATCAAATGGCTGGTAGTCAGAAAATTAATATTTAACCCATAACCCGGTTAGCATATATATATTCAGCTGGTTTACTCCAGCTGTTTTGATGAAATTATCATGAAAGTCAATTTAGCTTAACAAGCATTGATTATATATATACATATATCTTTTTCTATCCAATTCATTTATAAGCTCTCTTTTTTATTATCAGTATTACTATTACACAAATATTAATAATAATAATAGTAATATCAATACGAAGATGAGCGACTCAATGGATGTCGAGCAAGAATACGGCGACCACTCCTACAACATTGGAGAAAAAGGAACTGACCATATAAAAGGGCTTCTAAGTTCAACCAAACCCAAAGACGCCATAAAACAATTCCAAGACGAAACCGTACTCAAGCTTCCCAACATCACAGCCCTATATTCAATGGGAGATGCAGTAGGGTGCAGTCGTAGCACCATAGATTCCAACGTGTTCGAAACCGCCAAAAAGCTTGTCCTCAGCCGAATCGCATCAGATGAGCTTAGCTCTGATGTCTATAAACAACTTTTAAGCAAAACTGTGCATTATTTGGCTATTCCCAAGCTTCGAGCAATTCCTCTTGCATTACTAAAACAAAGACCGGCAGAGGTTCCAGAAAGTATATGGAAATATTTGAGAGCCAATCGTGATGTTTATGAAATGTGCAGTTTGGAAGTCAAGAGAGTACTTTGGCAATCGGACTTGGTGTTGTTTGAGGAATATATTAAAGAATTGATGAAAGCATATTGTGGTGGCACTACTACAGGTGGAGTGTATAAGGACTATGATATGAGTGGAAGTGATATAGCTGCGTATGTCCAATCTAGGTAAGAGCTCACACAGGATTATATAATTTACACTATTGAGGTTGGTTTTTGGGAGAAGTGGAGATTTAATATTGTTTGGTGTTGGTGTTGTTATTTTTTAGGAGAAGGAGACAAGAACTTGCTGATATCGGACTAGCAGTTGGAAAAAGTTTCCATCTTTATAGACACCTCATTAAAATTATTCGTGAGGCGTATATTGAGACATATGATGAACAATATTGTACCCTGAGGTTGGAGATCGTAATGTGGATGCATGACAAAGAAATGGCCACTGCAAGTATCTTGTCTTTTTCTTCTTAGCAGCCTAAATATATAATGCTTTTTATTTGTTATATTGAATTTATGTGCTAATCTATGCGTGTTTTGGGTATGTAGATCTTTAATGAGGATATTTGCCATCGCCTTGCATGGTCTTTGGATGCGTGCATAACTCATAATTCCTTGGAAGACCGACAAGTTAGGGAGATCCAAAAGTTTTTTGATACTGTTACTCGTGATGACAAGATATATGGGTAGGTTGAAACAAAAAGTCATATTCTAAAGAACCTTAATATTCCAGGCTTAGATTCTGAATCATGCATATTTGTGATTCATGATATCGAATTGTAGGGAGATTGCGATGATTCTTAATACCCCATATGTTCAGCACATGCTTGGCAGACATATTCTTGGAGTTTTGGCCAAAGCAGCATCAATGGGAAAGAATATCTCTGTAAGTACATACAATTTACACATTCTGGCTTTATATTAGTATCATCACATGTATATACTGAACAAATTATTTCTTTGTGTTTGTATTTATAACATATAGAATGACCGCGGAATTGTTTGGCCTAGCGTGCTACTTAACCTAGGCTCTCTGGCCCACAAGATCCTCGAAACCCAGATCTATAAAGTTCCCAGGCTAGATAAAGATGTACTGTTTCCACTATACAATTCTGTGATCAATTCTATGGTTACTGACTCAAAACGTGCTGCTCAGCAACTAGGCCTAGAAAAGGCCCCAGGATCGAATGAAATATACAAACCTACAGAAATTGACTTGACTAGTCTAGAAAAGAACGCTGTTGCGAGAGAAGTTCTGTACCAATACCTTTTAGATCGCGCAAAATATGGAGATATTGTTTCTCTAGAAGCATGGCTTCCTTCATTACCTAAGGCATTGGGCGGGTTCTATAAAGACAGCAACAACATACAGACCAAAAGTGATCCAGACCAAAAGGACGAAAAGAGAATCACAAACCCACAAGCCTCGGGCTTTGTTCGACAACATACTCAATATGGTCGTGAATTTGAATCATTTATCAGAACGCTTACAAACCAAATTTTGGTCAAAAACAGTCTTGTTTCATATCTACTTAAAAGGGCAGCTGATCTCTCTGATAGCACTAACAATGAAGATGGTGGGCAAACAACATCCGTTTATACTCCACTTGAAAGATTCTATGACCAACTTATTGGGGTTTCACAGAACATTCATTGTATGTGGGTTTCGTTGGTTAGTAAAGCACAAGTTTTGTTGGGCAAGGATGTGGCAAAAGGTAATGAAGTGAGTGCTGGTGGTGGTGATTCAGGGCCACATCACGAATCAAACCTCAAGGCTATTGTTTTGCTTTACAAGTGGGCAGAAAGAGCTGCTGCATATGGTTGTATTGATCAGGATAATGTTGCTGAAATTAAAGATATGTATTCACACCTTGAAAGCAATTCGCTTCCGAATGCCTTCAATTTCCGTATACATAGGGATAATGCAGTGTTTGTTGCGCGTGTACTTAATATTCAGGATATTGAGTAGTATTTTATATACATTCATACATACATTCAGTTTTTAAACATTTTGTTCATTTTAAATATAACCCATATTGATGTGTTCAGATTTATCTAGTGAGCATATGACAGGTTCTCCATCAAAAGATAAAAACCCTGTGCCCTCTTACGCCTCCAGAAAATTTGGCTTATAATCCATACATTTTAGGCCTGTATTGTAGAGATTATTTAATACACTTTTAGAGGAGATTCTGTCATATGGGTAATAATTTTTGAAGGGTGAAAGTTCACTAGTAAAACTGGACACCCATTTGTTAGTAGATGGCCACCCTCCAAAAATAACTACTCATATGGGCAATAATTTTTGAAGGGTGAATTTTGGGAACCAGTGATTATAGGGGAAATCACAGCCAAATGGATATCCAGTTTTACTAGTAAACTTTCGCCCTTCAAAAATTATTGCCCATATATTGATTCGGTTAATTTTCTTTACAACTTATTTCTAAGCGATTTAATTTCCATGTTGGCTTTTATTAAAAATTAATAAACATAAATACTCACCCTTTATGTATAAAGAGTCGTCCCTTTTTCTTGCGAGTTATCCGGGAACGAAAAAGGAGACTTCTTTGCTTAAAGAATTGCGCCGCTCATTATTTCATTTAATACATCGTGTAGTTGTAGCGAGTTCACAAAGATAAGCACGTGTAATGTTCGTGTAGACTCATTTCGGCTCTTGTTTATAAAACTGGTTCAAATATGACGGTTTGTCTTTGATCAATGCCAAAGAGAAACAACGTATGGCTCTTAAAAGCAAGGAAAGAAGGGATGATCTGTGGATGGATGAATGGCCCTTTGTCCACACTGTCCTGTTTTATGTCTTTATTCTTTTTAATATACAACGAGAATAGGAAAGGTGGCGATAATAGAGAGATATCCATTTCCAAAGACATTTTATGAATTTCTCGTAATAGTATCCACTGCTATTCTACTGTATTTATCCATGGGAATAGTGACAATGTGGCATGAACAGCCTGGGATTGGAATTGGGTATAAAAAGTGCCGCATGATTCCAGCCACATTTGTCAAGGCTGTCCAGTTTCCCCTCTCCTAAAAAATCATTCTCTTTAAACATCACAATACGTTGATCGCATTCTCAAAAACCACGCCACTCGTTCGCACCTTATCGATATCTCCCCCCATATCCTTGACATCCATCAGCTCTGCTTCATATAAATATCGAACCAAACAGATTAGTGGCAATGAAATACCTGGCCTTCTCTTCTGTTCTCGTCTTTGCTATTCTTCTCCTTTTGTGTACTATGGTGACTGCTGCTGTCCTAAAGAATTTAAACCCAACGAATAACGTCATACAATTCCAAGCGTTTGGAAAATATAGACTTAATATTAAAGGCTTTAACGCAAATCCTCTTAACTAGGAATAAAGAATATATGCATACGTGGGGGTATTGATAAACGTATGCACTCGAAATGTTGAAAAGACACAAGGATTATTTGGATTAGTAGAAAAGCCACAGAGAGACCACAACGCAAGGTAAAAAAGCAAACACTTGTATTTCTCACATTTTTGGTCGATATTCAAACAATCTTGCTAAAAATTACACACATATCAATCTTTGGCATTTAGATGTCTTTGTAAATGACGGCCACGACTACTTCCTTTCCATTGCTGTTCTTCTCGTCACTGTGTTTTGTCTTTAATAGTTTGCAGCTGTACTTGTTTGTGTTTTATATTTCATTTGTTGCTATAGTCGTTTTTATTTAATTAATGTATACGCATATACATCTTTAAATTACTTTGGTCTATAGAGTCAATTCGCATCTCGTTAAAGATAGCCAAATCTTCTCTTCTATTTCCCTTTACAAATGAATCATTTCTGCACTATTGTTATACAAAATAGCTTAGAGAACAGACGAGATGTTTGCGCTTGCTTTGACAGATGGGCATAAAATAATTGATCAGGTGAGTTTCCTATATCTTTCAGTATAGCATATTCCCGCATTATTAAACCAACTTATTAAACCCCCATACTCACAAACACGGCATACACTTTATCAGTCATTTCAGAACGATTTCTTCACAATTCTAGCAAACAAAAAAATTGAAACAAGCACTAATAAAACTAAACCCAGCTTTATTTAAAGATAAATGCATCTTTCTCTTTCTCTCTGGCACACTCTTTCTTTGAGTCGCCTTTATGTCCATCTGTACATATAAACACTCTCTGAATTTCCCTGGCTATTCGCATGTTTTTGATCGGAATTAAAAATTATTAACATCTCCTCTCGAGTATGACAATATTCATGGTATTTTAGACGTGGGTTATTAAATGATTGGGTTTTTAATAAACCAACACCCTTTTAGGGCATTCATCCCATTCAATATTTTTCTTTCTTTGGTTGGTACAATGAGAAAAAGTAAAAGTAAAGAAAAGGATATACAGTTACGCCACATCTAAGCGCCTTAGTCCCTTTGTTTCTGGTATTATTAAAGAGCGAGTGCATCTATGTGGAAGGAGTGATGTGTGATTTCGATTCTAAAGGATGCCTATATGACCTTCGCTTATTATATCTACATCTACATACCACTTATTGCCAGCCTGTCTGAATAAATGTATAATATATAATTCAATATAGATTCTTTAGCTGTAGAGTATAAACAATTGCACACAACTTCAGCCACATCTTGAAATAGCACTTTCAAATGTTTCCATAAATTTTTCCTTTCACATTTTGAATTTACAGCATCTACACATCCACTTACTTTTGGTAGCTCCCTCGCATATCATACATTTTTAATATAGTTTGTCTCTATCCCGCTTCAAACACATCCAATATTTCCCCTACTGTCTGTCTTACACACAAACTGAAATAGAGAAGCAAAACCAAAAGCAATAAGGACGCACTTCCAGTCTTTGAATCCATTTACCGGCATCTTACTCATAGTCACTATACTTCTTTTGGCGACTTCTTCTGTTTCGGGGCAGCCTATTGTGGATAAGAAATTTAAAATGACCATACCAAATAATTTTTGTTTCCAAAAAAGTTTATTGTTTTACAACCAAGAAGTTTGCAGTAGCAAAAACATACTCAAAAGCAAAACATACGTAGCACCAAGAACAAAGGCAGAATGAGAAATAATGCTAATGCACCACAAGGCTCATTCATCAATTCATTTTGGAACCATCGCATTTCCAAAAAGCCAAGTAATAAGCATTATAAAGAACATAGTGTAAACTGGTACGGCCGCAAATCTAAGAACCAGCTTATGGCTTGGCTTAATACAAATTTCAATCTCTGTCGTCAAGAATAGATAAAGGAAAAATAAGTTGATATAAACGTATGGAACAAGTGATCTTTTATAGAATCCTGCATATGCCGAAGTGCAAAAAGCCAACAAGAGCCCGTGAAATAGAATTGGCATTCTTTTGATAGCTCTAAGCCAAGCACAACCCAAGCAAATCATTGGAATAGTTGCAAGGATAATCTTGCCATCAGCAATCCAAAAACTCAGTACAAGGTCAGCAAGTAAGCGGGTTTCTTTAAACAGCACTTTCTTGATATCACTTTCTTGCCGAGCCGAAGTGTTCAGGTAAAAACATTTAATAATCCAGTACCATGATTTGACCACCAAAATAGTCGTTGCAAAAAACATGACATAGTACAGTGATATTTCGCCTTCATTCTTGGAAAGGGCCAGGTAGGGAGAAGGATTGAACAAAAAGCTGAATCCACCCATCAAGAGCTTTGGGAAAAAGACTAACAATGGTAGAATCATTGTAGTTTCCATGCCCGGGAGAAAGGTGTACATGATGGATGTGCGGAAGGAGGGAGATGTGTTGTGTTGTTGCTAGAAATTGGTAGTCTCTTTTGAAGGGACAGGTACGGTTGTTTTCGTTGTTGTTGTTGCTACTGTGCTTAGTTGGATATCCAAGAACAATAAGAAAAGTTAACGAGGATATAAAGCATTCTTGGTTTGGGGCCATTCTATTGACTATTTATACCCATTTTGATGTTTTATGTGACTGCGCTTGCTTGGATAAAGAGTAAAATAAAATTTGTCTGGAAATTTTTATTTGGTGCAAATCTGTACAAACTCAAACAAAAAGATTGTATACAAAGTTTTAAATTTTATAACCATTTGATGGTGAAGATATTTTTTATTGGTTTGCAAATAAATTGTAGTATTTGTTTTTTAAATTTGTAAAAAAAGGTTTGATATACTTTATTATATGGATAATAATTTTTGAAAGGTGATCACTTTCTAATAAATGATAACTACTTATTTGGCTATGATTACACCTATAATCATTGGCCTTCTAAAGATACCCTTCAAAAATTGTGATCCATATTCTGATTATTTTAATTTTATTTGGAAATTCGATTGCTTTGCTATTTGGAAGTTGAAGCAGTTTCTATCATTTTAGCACAGGCTGAGGCTTTGTTGACTTCAAGAGTATACAGTTCCACCTATCGCTTTAATGAAGCCTTGCTTTCTTTGTTTCATTTAATTATATTCCATACCCCAGCTTGTTGTATAACCATATCATCC
>JANBPU010000323.1:0-16774 GCA_027575805.1 Mycoemilia scoparia | reverse complement strand
GATGGTGGCCAGGAGGGTCAATGTATTGGGTTACCCAAGCACCTTGAACCACAGCAACCATTACCCAAATTATTGGCTGACAAATATAAAAAAACATCATGAAACAAAATATGGAAATGTAGGAATAGGTATAAATAATAAAGTGGAAGTAGAATAGGAAAGGATAAAAAATGAAGCACTGAAAAGCAAAGGGGTTAGATGAAATGTCTTATTACTAGTTACTACCATGAGGTTTACCACATCCCATCAGGTTACAACCTAACTATTGCTATGTGTGTAAATAAACATGAGGTATCATGTGGAAATATCCAAGCTAAAAACAGCTGTGTTCCACATGGTGAAAATTTACAAGGGATAAAATCTATGGTAGGCAAAGATTGACCCACAGATTTTGGCCCTGCCATGAGCCAATCCACATGCAATTCTTGGGAACCCATTTTGCCCAATTCCTTTTGTGAACTTTGACCATGTGAACAATCATTTTGAAAGGTGATCATTTTCTAGTGAATGATGGTCACCCATATGGCAGTGATCATTCCTATTGTTGTGTTGCTCAACATATGGGTAATAATTTTTGAAGGGTGAAAGTTTACTAGTAAAACTGGACATCCATTTGGCTGTGATTCCCCTATAATCAGTGGTCCCCAAAATTCTCCCTTCAAAAATTATGATCCATATGGGCAATAATTTTTGAAGGGAGAATATTTTAGGGGCAATCACAGTCAAATGTATGCCCAGTTTTACTAGTAAACATTCACTCTTCAAAAATTATTACTCATATTTTTAAATTACTTTGGTCAAACTGCTGGCACAATAAATAGAAAAAGAATTGATTCTGAATTACCTAGAATTGTCATGAGTACTTCATGATCAGATATTTGAGTTTCTGTTAAATTGAGTTGTTCTCAGTATGACTTTTTCTGAATGATCCAGGACAGTTAAATGTTGACCTGAGGGTGTCATAGCCTGATACAGTATAGTAACCTACCTATTGACCAATCACCTGTTACTGATAGCATAGAGCACAGTCCTCCACCTCTACATGATATTTTTTCATGAATAAAATGACCTTTTTAAAGCTTCATCCATCAAGACTTTTAACAGATGACAAAGTATATTTATGTTTGTTTACTAATTTAAAAAACAAAAATACTCTATAAAGTGATATATTAAAGGCCATTAGAGTATCAATAATTTGAAGACAAAAGATGACAGATAGGCTTCTGGGCACTAATAATGTTGGGAATCAGGGTATGCATAGCTGCCTCATGAGTTTATCCAGACTTGAGGCTCTTATACACTTGTTGCTGCAACATCGGACATGGAATGGTATCAGCTTAGAATTGTTGCCACTGGATATAGGCGAGTTGAATGTGGCAGACACTAGCTGTGGTGGTGGGCTAGCAGTAGTAGGTCTATTAATTGCCACTCCTATGGTAGTCCACACATAAAACTCGACAAGGGGATAAAGAAAGTTGGACTTGCAAATTGCACAAATGTTACTACTATGCTTGGCATCCATCTGTAGTCTAACTTTGTCAACAAGTTTGTACCCTAGCTGCTCTGAATAAGAACCATCGCTACCACTATTGAGACCACAGCTCCACCCACTAACAGTGTTGCCACTATATAGCGGATCAAATGTTGATGGTGATTGGGCAAGCAAGGGGCTTCTGGGTAGCTGATTGAAATTGCTGGCATTACCAAAGCTTATTTTGCTGCTGGATGGTGATGTTGTTAGGTGGAAGCGGTCAAGGAGCTTAAGATCTTCCGATGGGATGGCTCTTGCAGCAAGATCTATGAGTGATGGGAGTGGCTTTTGGAACAGCACATGGTAAGCCTGCCAGCCTGAGGTATCAAGACAACAGGAGCACTCCTCATCTTGAATGGATGTTGGCACTTCAATATCCATGGCATCTGGGCTGTTAGGTGGAGCAGCGATGCTGTTGCTGCTTTGAATATGCAAAAATCCCCTGCGCTGATGGGGCAGTGGTAAGCTCAAGTATCTGTTAGGATGGGCTGTGACCGATGTCAGTTTTGGTAAAAGTGTAATCTCGAATGGCAGATACTTGATGTGGTTATTTGCAATTGACAGGTAAGTGAGGTTTTGCAAGTGGTAAATGCTTGGTGGGATGGACTCCAGCTTGTTATGTGACAAGAATAGCATGGTTAGGTTTTGCAGCTGGCACAAGGAGGTTGGGAATGAATGAAGCAGGTTTGAGCTGAGGTTAATCTCAAGATTTGATTGCATTGTCTGGTGGGGTGTTAAGACAATCAAGTCCTTGAGCTCGCAGATCTCAACAGGGAGATGGGTCAAGCCAAGGTCGCTTAGATTTACTTGCTCATGGCCCTCGTCAACTGCCCTCCTTATAATATCTCTGGCCATCTCATCAATCGCCGGGTCATTTTGCCGCTGAGAGTTCGAAAGCATACTGAGTCTGCGAGTGCTGCCTTTTGCAGCAACATCATTGGAAGTGGCACTGCTTTTGCCCTTAGAATCGTCGGAATTATCTGATCCATCATCAAAAAACAGCCTCCGCCTGATACTTGGGCTGGCCCCTGTGCCTGCTAAGCCTGATCTCTTTGCTGATCTGCTTGGAGAAAAGCCGGGCGAGAATCCCAATGAAAATGGGGTGCTGCTGCTTCTCACTTGGGGAGAGCCAAAGGGATCATTGTGATCAACTAGGTTTGAGCCAGCACTTATCCTAGGCGATCCTTGAACACCGGCAGGTGGTGACAATGGACTGGCGGGCGGTGGTGGACGGTGAAACTGAGATGAAAATGGATGAATGGATCTGCTTGGAGAGCGTGGAAATACTACGGGAGTAGGCGAATTTGGATTTATGTATCTAATGCTCTGAGGAGGGCCTGCGCTGCTACCATTCTGGACTGACGCCTCGGAAGTTGGGTCAGGGTGTGAGCGTGAGCGACGAAAGGATGATGCTGAACCCAAAGAAAGCTGTTGCTGCTGCTGTGTAGTGCTAGATCTATGCCCTAAAACACTGTTGTTTAAATTTCAATGGTCAGTTTGCGTTTTAGTTATGGCTTCTATGCTTTAGTTATATAGAACATATCGCTATTAAAGTAGGAACTACCTGTCGTTGTGGCTGGATGATCTGGCCTGCAGAGGCGTAGCTTGTGCTGGTAAGTTTGGGCCAAGGTTTAATGTATGGCGGCTCATTGATCCTGTACTGTTATTGGTATCTGCTCCAGCAATCTGACCCACCTCCATCATAATATTGCGCTAGTACGCTTGGCATGCAGTATTGAGTTGTCTGTATAGCGATAGTAATGTAAAATAATAGTAACGTGCGACTTATGGGAAGTTCTCCACCAGAATATGGGTAATAACTTTTGAAGGGTGAAAGTTTACTAGTAAAACTGGACATCGATTAGGCTGGGCTTGATTTGGTTATAGAAATCAACATAATAATCCGTTCGAAAATGGGTTCTAGCATTACAAGGAAATTAACTACACACTTGTGCTTGTTATTTACACTATACTCTCCTTTTCCCAGTCGCAAGTGTGTGCCTGTGTTTTTGTGGACAAGGGCTGCTTAGCAAAAGTGCAAGTGTGTGTATGAGTGTCCCTCAGTTAAAATGAACTTTGTTGCCTGACCAAAGCAAGACTGACCAACTTAAATGTTGCGCTGATATTTGCATTTCTTGTCCTCGCCCCTCTCATCTCTCTCTCTATTTCTCTTTTTTAATTTCTATAAACTACTACACTTTAATAGCTTTTTATCGACTCTAGTAAAAACGACAACAACAACAACATAATGGACAAACTCAGAGAAGTAAGCACACACATATATTCCTTCTGGCATTTAGTTATTTATCAATTTGCCTCATTCGTCGCAAAGACATGAATGATGTATATTCAAATTTGGCCACCTCATCATCTGGTCAGATTTGTTGGTAGTTCCTCCAAAACATTTGCCGTACACATGTAAAAACAGTACCATCACAAACAATACTAATTCAACCATTTTGTGTTTATTTTTTTTCTTTGTCACCAACAGAAAATGGCATCCCTCAAGGCTGAGGCAGAAGCAGCCAACGAGCGTTTCGAAGAGTCCGAGCAGACCATCAAGAATCTCGAGAGCAAGATTATCAACCTCGAAAAGGTCAACATGGAGCTCGAAGGCCGCGTGGCCAACCTCACCGCTGAGCTCGAGAGCGTCGAGGAAAGACACAAGGATGTCAAGGAAAAGTATGAACACCTCCACGCCAACGATAACCAGGAAAGACTCAACAAGCGCATCGCACATCTCGAAGAGGAGCTTGATAACGCCAAGACCAGCCTTTTGGAAAGCGAAAGGAAGTAAGTAGCCATATCTACTACAGTATTTTTGTCCGTGCCAAAAATGGAATCGGCTTCTAAATTTCTTTTGTTACCACCAAATTAGGCACCGTGACTTGGAAGTCGAACATGGCAAATCCGATAAAAAATCATCCAACCTCCAGGCCGAAATCGATGCCAAGGACAAGAAGATCGAAGAACTCGAGGCTGAGCTCAAGAAGCAGAAGACCGAGTTGGATGCCCTTGTTTCTGAGGTCGAGCACATGGTTTAACAAGTCTGTTGTTGTTTTTAACTCTCTACTTACTGTGCTTGTTGCCTTTGATTTCCTCCAGGGACAAATCTCCTTGTCTTGTTATTCTCACTCTTAGCCATAGCGTCGTCATATCACATATTTTATCAATACAAACAGTTTATATTATTATAATCAAAATGAAAGCTCATTGCAAATTCTAGTAGTGTACTTTCTCTCTATGAGAGAACCGGGCTTGCTAAGAATATCCACATTTTTATTTCCTCCTTGGTATTCACATGGTTTTTGGGTCCACCGGCATCTGAGGTAGATTATTATTAAGCTATTTATTACTCCTAGGGAGGAAGCTGAATGTCACATACACCGCCAGCATCTGAGTTGGATGCTGAGGACGATCTCCTGAAAGCCCATAACACCAACCTCGCTCGCTTCTCGATACTGGGTTTTTTGCTATTGTTTTTAAGGACGTCGAGATTCCTTGGCGTCTTGACGATGATTTCCTTCTTGAAATTGTCCTGGTGGCGGTGATGGCTCTCTATTTGTCTCCCATTCGCATTGCGGGACGATGTTCGTACCGTGGCTGTGAGTTTGCATACCTGCCGGGCGCCCCTTCTCTGCTAGACTTTGGGTTCTGCCAGCTGACGAACAGAGAGCTGGCTTTAACATCCATGAACATGCATCTTTCTCTCTTTATACGGATGATGTGGTTTTAGGCAGAGATACAAAAGGCGCCAGCAGCTTCTAGAAGATCTTTGATAACCCATAAGGTACGCTTCTCCACCAAAGCTTATTTATATGCACACTAGCTAACAAACCATGCGTCTACTCGTATGAATCAAGACCACTCAACAGCCATCATACTACGCACATATATACAAATCTCTCTCTATCCACTTATAATAAAGACACGCACACATACACGTATTTATATACTATGAGCCATAGCTGCTTTAACGAATTCAACGAAGACGGTGGATGCCACGATCACTCAGGACATGGCGGCCACCACGGCCACGACCATGACCATTCCCACGACAACGAAGAGGTCCTCAAGGACTCCTTGTTCAGCAAAGTCAATATCGACCAAGTTCGGTGCATGAACGAGAAAGTCAAGGACTCTATAAAGGGGATATTCAAGCCCTGGGATGAGCGCATGGACACAACCAAGGTAAGTGCCACACTTACCTACTCTAAATATGAAAGAATATTTTTGAAGGGCTAAATCAATATTACAATGATGATATGGGCTGGCCAATAATACACACAGCAAAAATTAGTCCTTCAAAAATAGGCTCTCATATATAACCATATCTGATCCGGGTGCTGGTTATAATGCACAGAGACGCCAACAACAGCAACCATGGCTTCTTATGGGTTATTTATTTATCGGCTGACACACAAAATCTTATTGAAACCATTACTATTACTGTAGTTTGTTGACAGCGATGCTGATGAACAGCTCATAGTCCACATCCCGTAAGCACCGCAACCAGACCACACATTCAACCAATCCCCACGCCCACTGGTTTGTTAACGATGTTATTATCTCTTGCGTGTGCTGATGTAGGTTCACTGGCCAGGTTAAACTAAAGTCAATAATAATCCGAGGAGGCCCGGATGGAATGTCGCCAAATCAAATGAAGGTCTTTGTCAATAGGCCAGACATTGACTTTGATACTGTCGAGAGCGAGAAGCCAGTTCAGCACTGGTCACTTGTCAATGCCCCAAACCAGGCACAGCCGGTCGAGTATAACACAAATGTCATGAAATTCCGCCAGGTCACAAACCTGACACTCTATTTCCCTAACTGCTTCAGTGGAGATGTTACCAGACTCTTGTTCTTGGCATTCAAGGGCGAGTGGCTACCTGTAAGTACCTGCTACCAGCGCAACTAACAAAAAATAAACATATGGGAAGACTTCACTAATGAACGAATCTATGGTGATAAGCAGAAATGGATCCTTGTTGGATTCTGGCCCAATCATCACACATTCATTTGATATGCAATTCCTGGGGATTCATTTTGCCCAAAGCCTTGCTGTGAACTTTGGCCATTTTTTCAAAGTCAATAATCCTCCCCGTTGCTATTATTATAGTTTTAAAAGACATTTAATTTAAATTTACTCTTTTTTTTTGTAGGCCAAGAAAAACACGCTGGTTAATGTGGTTTATGAGGCCACACCAAACCTAAAGGATCATAAAATAGAGTCTGTCAACATGGCAAGCAAATTTGTAGAGTAGTAATTCTCTCTTTGTTGATTGGTCCACTATTATTAACAAAGGCAGCAGGCCACCACAACACATTACATTCAATCGCTTGGATCGGATATTTTAAATTTTGAGTATCAGCTTGTAGTACATTTCTTCATACATAAACCTATCTCATTCCCTTCTCCTTTATTTAAACAGCCACATGATGTGTAATATATATATTTGTTATTAGTGAATTGCAAGGTATTTATTGCTATTATTCAAAGAGATAAGAAAACACACTGGACAACTTCTTGTTCACAAAATCTTCCCCCAAAACAAACTTTGCGAAAAAAGTCCACAGCAATAGGTCATTTGGGAAAATTGACTAGTGATCGAATTTACGGTAGTAGGCAGAGATGGATCCTCATAAGATTTTGGCCTAGTCATCGGCCATTTGGTATGTGCAACTACTCCTGAGGACCCGCCATTTATTTTGCCCAAAACCCTGTGGATTTTGAACATTTGCCCACCAACCAATCAACTAAATAAGGTCAGTTAGTTAGTTAGTTAGACGTGACAAGCTTAAGACCCTCTTCATAACGCTTCTCGACATCCTTCCAATTAACAATCTTCCAAATATTATTCAAATAATCAGCCTTAACATTCTTATAATCCAGATAAAAGGCATGCTCCCAAATATCAATGCCCAGCAAAGGATGGCGCCCAATCATGGCTGGAGTATCCTGGTTAGGCAAAGTCACGATCTCCAATTTTCCGGTATTGGGGTTAAGAACCAACCATCCCCATCCAGACCCCTGGATCGCAACGGTTTGGGCATTCATCAGCTTGCTGAGCTTTTCAAGTGACCCGAATTCAGCCTCGATGGCAGACTTGAGCGCCCCGGCCTGGAGCTGGCCACCGCCCTCTTTGATCGAGACCAGGTTGTTCCAGAAAATACTGTGGTTGATGTGTCCGCCGGCATTGAATCTAATGGCGCTCTGGATTTGTGCGATCTTGGCAGCATTGCTGGTATTGGTGGCTTCGACCAATTGCTCCTCCGCGGCATTGAGGCCGTTGACGTAGGCCTGGTGGTGCTTGTCGTGGTGGAGACGCATAATGTCGGCCGAAATTACTGGCTCGAGCGCATTGTAATCGTAGGGAAGGTCAGGCAAGGTGTGCTTCATACGAAGAACACCGGCAGCGGCAGCAACAGTGGCGGCCTTTCCGGCCAAGGAAGAGCCCGGGAGAGTGGTGGTCGCGGCTCTGGCGGTGGTTGAGGAAAACAGACGAGTGGATAGACGGAACATTATTGTAAGCAACCTGGGTGTTGGCAAAACTAGAACAAATAGTAAAAGTAAGATGGCAACAAGAAAAGCTGAACGGTTAGAGAAAACATGAGTAGTTCGAGCTGCTGCTGACGTTGATTTATTGTTAGTCGCAGTCGCCATACTCTCCCAGAGAACAGCCAAATCGACAAGCCTGTCAGCGACTTATCAATTGATTAGTTTTTGGTTGTTTCGTCACAGTCTCTCACAGAAGAAAGGGTCAAGCTACGTTTCTATTGAGTAATTTCAAATGTGGCAAATGTGTGATAATGATGACGAATTAGAAAGAGGAACAAACTGGACTGGCCGATATTCTATGAGCTTCTTTCTGACGCTCTTTTATCATCTTCATTCTCTCTCTCCCGCCACGCAGAGACAAACCACACCCGCATTTGAAATCACAATCATTTTATCAACTATGCTGCCGCCAATGGAAGAAGAAATTTAGACTATTGGCCAAAAATCTCTGTAGCTAGCATACATCATATCATCACTAATTGGATTCAATTCAACCACATTCAAATGAATTAATTAATAGCCACTGGCTTCAGAGTTTGGTCATTTCCAAAGCCATCGCACATCTGGGCTGGGTTCCTGATATCATCGCCAATGCCTGACCCCAGGCCTAATTCTAAATACTGTTCAGACAGTCCAGTCATCCCCCCATCTCCTTTAAACGAACCCCAATTTATAAAATAAAGTGAATGAATCGTATCAGTGAGCTTTTATTAATTGCAAAAACATTCTAAATAAAACCCATGCGAAAGGACCAGCCAATCTAACAGGCAAATAAATAAAATGGACAATTGGATCATAATTTTTGAAGGGTGACTTTTGGTGGCCAACGATTAAAGGGGGAACTACAGCCAAATGAGCGATCACCATCTGTTAGTAAATGGTCACCCTTCAAAAATAGTCACCCAATTGTTTTTGGCACTATTATAAAAGCCTACCCATACAAAAATATATATCTTTCCAAATAGTGTATACATTACATATTTTGGAGTCACACAGCAAGGAAAAAGTTGGAAGTCTATATACATTTACAGAGATATCGCCCTTATCGTCGACATAATGGCAATTCTATTTAAAAAGACGCAGCATATCCAAAGGCCTGTTTAGTACTGGGGATTGGATGAGCAGTACTCTTGTGGCTGCTGGACAGGCATGGTGTAATAGACGACCTGGGGTCTCATAGGGTGGCGAGGACGCTGAGGGCGTTGAGGTCTGGTGTAGGGTGGCTGCTGCTCCTGGGGTTGCTGAGGCTGCTGGGGCTGTTGGGGCTGTTGAGGTTGCTGAGGTTGCTGGGGCTGTTGAGGAGCGGGAGTGATATCGGTGGGAGTGGATGGAGTTTCGTTGTAGCCAGTATCTTTGGGAGTTTCAGAGCTACCACCAGAAGGAACATTTCCGTTACTACTGCTGCTACCAGATGGGCAAACTTGGACATCACCCTGGGGGTTCTGGCCATCATCCATAGCGCGAGCAAACTGCTGAGTCCAGTAGTTGTTCTTCATACCGAAGCCGACCCAGGTGTTTGTGCTCATGATGTTCTGGAGATGAGCAGGAGAGTTGAACCACGAGTTCATGACCTCATCGATACTCCTTTGACCGGCAGCAACGTTCTCGGCATAGCTGGACCACTGGGGGAAGCCGGCAGCGGTCATTTCGGAACCTGGATTGCCCTTGGGATCGTCGTGGGTCATGGTGTTGATGCTGTTCTGGTAGTCGCTGTGGGCTTGAGCAGACTTGACGATGGCGGGATGAAGAGCCAAGGGCTTGAGGTTGCTTTGCTGGCGACGCTTGTTGAGAATGCACAGCATCTTGTTGAGATCATCCATCGACATTCCACCGGGAACGGCGACGTTTCCTGAGGGAGGTGGGGTACCGGAAGTGCCAGAGCCGGAAGGAGCTGGAGTGGCCGGCTTGCTGCCAGCAGGCGCGGAGTAGGCAACGTGGGGAGCGGCGCTAACCAGAGCGCTGTATGCGGCCAAGACGGAGACAAGAGCGGAGACACCAAAGAAACGCATAATGAAGAATCCAAGTAATTTAGCTGAAGTGTGTGAGTTATTTAGTTAGACGAAGAAGATGGGTGGTACGAGAGATACTTTGGTCAACAAAGACTTCTTGTAACTATATATGTAAGTAAGTTGGAAAGATATAGAGAAAAAGATATCACAAAGACCGACGACTAGCGGGGTTAACCTTGTAATACACAAAAGGAAGAGAAATGAGAATTTAAGAACGTAAAGAAAAGGGATGTCGAGATTCAGAATAAAGGAATGGCCTGGCTATTTATAACCATTTGAATGGGTACACACACGAATTGTTTGGACCCTGAAGCCATGCATTTTTGACAAAGACCTGAGAGAGACCTGGCAAGCTGGGCTCTGTGGTTTCTATTGTGCATTCGTTCAGAGCGTCATCAGGAGCTGCAAAAATGACAATAAAGGCACTTTGCTCCCACTCACACATTGAAAATAGACTACAGCAGCAGCAGCAGCAGCTAATGTCACCACAGGGCCACGTCTTCTTGCACAGTGTGCAAGGACTGCCAGATGCTGCAGAACTGGTGTGCCCGACAGCCTGGTTGCAACCCGGATAATTTATTGCTTCCTTTTGATTTGTCTGCAGACAAGACCGTGACAGGTTTGCTCTGGGTTCAAATAAACTGCCCTCACTCGAAATCTGCCTTTGGATTGGACAGCCCACTCTCACCCACAGACACAAAACCTGTCCAGCCCAAAATCTGTATTCTGTTGTGGCAGCGGTGGTCTTGGTAGGAACCGCAGAAAGAGATGCCGCCTGTCTGGCCATGAGAGGTGCTATCAAAGACAATTTTCAAAGATCTCCGGCAATGCATTTCCAGTCTGACGTTCTTCTTTGCTTCTTTTGGCCTTGACTGACGCCTGTACGCTAGCACAAAGGGAGACAACACAACACTGCGCTGTCTCATTAAAACACACATCGGCAAAGAGATATTTGCCATTCCGCCATATACTCCTGTTCGCCCAATTGCCAATTCCTTTAAAGATAGAACTAAAACAACAATTGGGGGGAGGCTGGCCCGCCCAAGAATTGTTAATAGAGACAAGCAAATGGTTGAGAAGCGCCAAGGCTACACAAACTTTGTATTATCCTCTAGAAGAATTGGCCGCCTCCTCACCACCATACACATCACTTAGTATAGCTCGAAGCCCCTTGTTTTCTCGCCCCATTCCAACGATCGGAGGCTATAACCGTATCCGTGGATATGAGCAGTCAAGGCGTGTATCAAATTAGAGTTCTGCACAGTCCGCTAAACTTTATAATATCGTGTTCTCTGTCATGGCAATAAATCTGTTATGTGTAGAGAGAGAGAGAGATCTATCAATAAGCCATGATGTGGGCCACAGTAAAGGGCAACAGAGACCGCTGAAACCATTAGAAGCTCGGGACTGGACGATGTATTCCCAAAAATTATGGTCTCAGTCTGAAAAGACCTGTATGAGCCACCGCCACCACTGCTGATCGGCAACTAATATTCTATACACACTGCGACCTTCAAACAAGTTCAAACCACTACCAAGGATATTAGAATGTATCTCTACCCGGTGTCTTGAACTTTATTCCGGCCCATGTATGCATGCCACTCTCTTCCCTTCAGTTGAAAACGTGTCCCTGACTGTATCAGTACAATAGGCTCCGCATAGAATTATTGCCAAAGTGAGAGAGAGAGAGAGAGAGAGATAACCCAACATGGTGACAGGAAAAATGACGGCAGCTACAGCACTACTTTCTCGGTGGAATTGTGCTGTGCTGTGCTTTATCCAGGCCTATTATCCATCTCTGACAAATTCTCCCCTCTCTCGATTTGATGTAAAACACACTGCTGCTATACTTAATCACCAAAAGTTCGATTAAAACGTCAATTCCAAACCGCATTTATCATCACATTTAAATAAAAAAGATATGTCCATTTAAATTACATAAACTACTAAACAAAATGGGTCTCATGATTTTCTCTAATACTTTACAACTCGGAACCTGGTAACGAATATCACATTAACAAGAACGATTAACTAGGATTTCTACAACCTCAAACAAACGTAACAGCACACTTTGAAGGCTGGATTTAAACCTGACCCACCCAACTACGATTTTGTAATACCATATATTCTTACTGGTTTTTTTCGATAATTTTGTGTGTGCGTGGGGAGACATTTCAAGTATCATAATTGTTTATAGATCCTCTCTTTTGTACCTGGATGGCTGGATATCTGACATCACAGCACCACCGCCCAGCAGAGAATTTAGTGTGTCTGCCTTGTTTGTAAGTTGCGTATTACAATCCGATCCTGGTTCATTACCTCAGCAGCAAGCCAGTCAAAAAACAAGTCAGCCCACAGTATATGGGAGAGCATTATTTTTGGAGGGCCAAATCAATATTATCAATGATAATGTGGGCTGGCCAATATGCAAGTTGAAATTGGTAAAGCTTAGCCCTTCAAAAACAATGATCCATATTTGTACTCTGCTATTGCAAAATGCTATGGATATATCACCACTGCCAGCATAAGTAAAAAATAATCGATATAAAACCACATTCTAATAATAATGATTCTAATTTTACGAGCTAAATGACATGGACTTATAACCTCTGATGCAACCCAATATCTTTTACAATCGGTAGTAGTGATGGTGATAGTAGTCCCTGCATTTCTCTCTCTCTCTCTCTCTCTCTCTCTCACATCCCCACACATCTCTTCTTAATTAACAAAAGAACGTCGTAAACAATTCGGCCACTTTTCAAGACATCTTGTTCTCTGTCGATTGCATTTATAGAATGGTCTTTGGATTAAAGGAGACAAGACATGTGACTCGGTCTCTTTGATGCAATATATATATATATATATATATAAGTAAACAGTCACCTGCGTATAATCAACAAAGAACTCATAAGCCATTGGCTGATTTTCTGAACACATACATGGCGTGTGGTTAACTTTTACCCGAAATCGACCACGTATGCATCCCCAAGTATCATTTAAACCAGTTAAGCCCGAGCCATACCCACATGTGGGTGGTTATTTTTAAAGGGCTAGATTAATGCTATCAATGGTATTATAGGCTGGCTGAATATGCAGGTTGAAACTAGTAAAGCTTGGCTCTTCAAAAATAACTACCCATATAAAAGAGAACCTCTGTAAAAGATAAAAAGCCATCGTCATAATCTGACAACAATATTGTGGCTCTGGCTCCGGCTCTCCCGCACCAAAACCTGTAAAATACCAGCAACGACTCTTGACCATAGCCGCGCAAAGTGGTGACCAAACCTCTGGCCCTTTTCACCAAAACCGATAGATGCCAAAAAAACTACTACTTGCTATCTGGTATAACGAAAATCTTGATTTGCTTACTACGATATGCAAGCTGATGGTGTTTCACTAAAGCCAATGTCCATGGTTACTTAGCAAGTCGCCGCCGCCGCCTCCATCCTTGTCTTGGATCTGGTTGATGAAGGATAAAGAATCTCGTTTAACCAAGCTCATGGGCTGTTGCTATTACAACAATCCATTGGCTAATGTATTGGTGCAGCACATCCTCGTCATCAGGTTAGTTAGCTGATCCGATCCTAATGCATGAATGATGCTGGATTAACAAATTGGCAAAGTAAATCAATGCTACTAAAGCTTTCACAAAAAAGAATCAGCAGCAGCAGTAGCAGCAGCACTTAAGCTTGGACCACACATACTGCATAACATTAAATTGCAAAATGTTATAATAATGGTTTGCGTGACTTGTACACTTTTTTAATGAAATATATGACAGAAAACATGGTTTAGACTGATATGTGGATATGGGGCTCTCTTTTTTGGGAAGGAGGATAAGCGATGGATCTTGGCTATATACAAGTATAGGGCGATAGGCTCAATGTCAGCTTTCTCAAACAAACACACATATGGATATAAATAGAAAAAAAGGAGGAGAGGTTTTAAACAAAAATATATATATATAAAAAGTGGACAAAACTATACATAAAGACATCTTTTCAGTATAAATGAAATGAGACAATGGAGAGCGGAGGTTTAGTAACACCAGTGCTACTGATAATATCAACAAATCTAACGACTTTGGGAACGGCGTGTTTTTTATCCAGAAGCCTGCTGCCCGTTCTTGAGCTGATAGATGGGTGCCCCGGCCCCGGATGGACACACAGGAATTGTCGCGTCGGCTGGCGAAAGTCCCGAATCGCTGGTTGAAGCGAACTCTTGTGTAACAAATGAGCCAACCATGCCAATTCCAACATACTGGTAGTCCCCGATGATGTTCTCAAGATGCTCAGGATGGGAAACAAACTTTGCCATGGCGTCGGGCAGGGATTTAGCACTGCCGTATATGTTCTCGCCGGATTTGGAGATGTTGGGGAAACCTGAGCTCGCCATGCGCTGGTTTAGGGTGCCACGAGGGTCGGCGTGGATCATGCTGTTGGAAGATGCCATGAATTGAGAATGAAATTGGGCAGATGCACACAGGCTCTTTTGGAGTGCGACCGGTGGTTTGCCGTATTTTGCTCGAACTTGGTTGATTTGACAAACCATTTGGTTTATGTCAGCTTGTGACGCACCGTTTCCGCTTTTGTTAGAAGGAGAAGAAGAAGGCTGTTGTACGGGAATGCTGTGGTATCCAGTAGCATAATATTTTGGACCGTTATTGTGGTACTGGACTGGTGGTGGTTCTGTTACAGCTACCTGATTGGGAACTGGAACTGGAGATCCACTAACAAGAACAGTTAATCCCGAGAGAATGACAAACGATGAGGCAAGACCGATTGATGATAATTTAGATATGAACATTTTGAGTGAGTTTATGTAAACAGATGAAGCACGTGTGCGCGGGGAGCGATAGCAACGATGATCTGTGAAAGCTTAAAAGAAATAGTTGCGGGGAAAACTTGCAAGAAAATGGTGATGAAAAACCAGTTCAAACAGGCCAAAGTGTCTTAACTTTAAATACATTCTCAGGTTTTCTTTGTGTGTCTGGTTCTTTGAAAGCCTTGGCAAGTACATTTGTGCGTATCGCTAGGTAGCATCATCACATTATCCAGCAAAATTATACAAAGAAATCAAAATGCATTTATGTTTGGGGCTGGAGAGAGAGAGAGAGAGTTCCGCTTTGACTTGTGTGCGTAGTTCCACAGTTGCAAAAATGGTTAGTTAGTGTGCGTGTGCGTGTGCGTGTGTGTGTCTGCTGTCAAATTGTCTTTGTGAAAAACTTTGGTATTTTCTCCGCCCTTCTCATTCTTCTTTACTATAGTAGTCAGTATAATCGATATGGAATTGACAAACCCTTATCCCCTCTCTTCACTTCTTCTACTGGAAGAGAGTGGTAGGGATAAATTGTTTTGAAAATAAGAACCAAAGAAATCGGCCCTCGCCCCAGTATCCAATTTTGGAGTCACAGATTCCATCTTTGGTAAATGTCAAACGCAACCACACAATCAAAACTCTTGCTGAATTCAGTTCTCACTTTCATGGTTCCACCAAAAAACCTAAACACAGAAACAACAACAGTCCTCGCTACTCAAATTTCGATATCAAAATACGCGCTCTATCCTATTTCCCTTTTCTTTATAACATGCATGGCGCCAGGCTGAATATCCTTTTGTAGTATAGCCTTCCATTGTCTCCCCTACTACCGTGTATATCTTGGTGTGTTAGCTCTCAGCCCTAAGGCAACTTATCTCTCCGTCTTTCCCGCCCCAACATCCGTGTGTGTGTGTGTGGCTACCAAGACTTTCTCTTTAACCTTCTTTGGATATTGTTTGATAAACACACGCAAGGGGTTTAACTTTATGCTCCCTCCCAATTCGTCTAGTTAATCCCTCATAATACAGTAGCAAGAACATTCTTTTGTTTGTTTACAAATGTAAACAACTAAATTAAAACTATAATTTAGACTAGTATTCATGCAAGGGAAAAGATGGACTGTTTGTGTTTTTGACTAATTGATTATATGGGTAGTTATTTTTGAAGGGCTAAATGCAGACTACATTTATCAATGATAATATAGGCTAGCCAGTATGCAATTTGAAACTGGCATACTAATAAAACTTAGTCCTTCAAAAATAATTATCCATATGGGCAATAATCTTTGAAGAGTGAAAGTTTGCTAATACAACTGGACATCCATTTGGCTGTGGTTCCCCTATAATCACTAGTCACCAAAATTCACTCTTCAAAAATTATTACCCATATGGAAAGATTTCACTATTGATCGAATCTATGTTGAGCAGAAATGGGCCCTCATCAGGTTTCGCCCCAATCACCAGCCATTTGCTATGCAACTACTCGTGGGGACTCTCATTTTGCCAAAAGCCTCGTGAACTTTGACCATATGGACAGGTTTTACGAGGCCTTGGATAAAAATGAATCCCAGGAAGTTGCGCATATCAAAGGGTCTGTGGTCCAGCCCAATTCCTGGAACCAACTTTTCTGCCTACTATACTTTCGATAATATCAAGTAATTTTTACCATTATAAGTATTTAAACGTACATTTAACAATATAAAAAAGAAAAAACAAAAAAAGAAATTTATAGCTCTTTAAGTCAACCTTGCAATAGTAACACTCATTGGAATCAGCAAGGGAAATACGATATTCTTGCAGGAATAGCCAGCATGTCCCTGATACTTTAGAGTACAGCGGAGGCATTCATGGTATCAGA
>JANBPU010000322.1:0-16836 GCA_027575805.1 Mycoemilia scoparia | reverse complement strand
TATTAAAAATTATGGGTAAATTCTATAGGGACCACACCCATACTAATTTGGTCTGCCAAAAAATGAAAAGTGGCCATGTGGGCAATAATTTTTGAAGGATGAATGATTATAGGGGCAATTACAGCCAAATGGATCATAATTTTTGAAGGGTGAATATTTATAGGGGAATCACAGCCAAATCAATGTCCAATTTTACTAGTAAACTTTCACTCTTCAAAAATTATCACCCATGTGGTCAAATACATTTGTAAATGCGAGAAAATAAGTCTTTTAGAATTGGAATATGAGAATTGGTGCCATCCGTAATTAAAAGCTGAGAGATCTATCAAGTTCTAGGGTCACAAAACTATAAAAAACCATTTATGTATGTTAGATCACTATCATTACATTCAAAAATATTATTGTTGTGCCATTTGTTGATGCAAAAGGGTGAGAGGAGGTCAGAGAGAAGATTAAAGTCTACCATTTGAACTCTAAAAGCGCAATCAGGCAGTCAAGGCTCAAAAAATTACGATACATTGCCAAAATCTATCATCATTTTCTCCTCCCCTCCCCCTTCCAGCGTTAATACACAATAAAAGAGCAAATCAGTACTCTAATACTCACTTGCATGGCATCCGAACACTTTGTCTCTTATGTCGAAAAATATTGTTCCCAGATTCTTCTAGCATACTCAATGAGTCTGACATACCCATCATTACCAGCTTCCTCCTCGATGCTGCCTCTCTTTCCGACAAGCAGCGTATAAAGTTCTGACGCATGCCTTGGGCCATTTAATATCCGATGAAGACAGGCAAAAACAATCGCGTCTAGCTCACCAGGATTTGCTGTTGAGTCAAAATACGGCCGATCGCCAAGGAATTCATTTAATGCTTCAAGAGCATCACCTGCCTTTTTGTAAATATGTTCGCCATCGACAATATCACCACCACTGCCACTGGTTGTGGACCTTGATCCCAGCCATTCTAGGGTTTGTTGTCGCGTTTTGAAACCAATTACTGTGGCAAGAGGTTGTGGGAAAGAGTCTGAAATATCATATTTAGTGGCATAGTCATAGTTTTCATCTTCAATCCATTCGTTAAATACAATGGCTGGGATAAGACTGTGTTTGACTAGTGAAATAAATGCAAATTGGTCGGGGTCCTGGTTATCACTGGGCTTTTCTAGATTATCTTTCATGTAGCCCTGTAGTTTTTGCCAATTCAAATTATTAATAAGCGATGTTTACACAAATGAATTGCGCTTAATAATATACTTGCATATATTGATACTTGCATTTTTATGTAGTTGATCCATGATATTTAGCTCCGAGATTGCTGTGCCATCTGGCAAGGCTAGGAAGGGTAGCCTTCCATTGGGCGAGCCATTAGGGTTATCAACATATTTACATCCATGCTCGACATGTTTAAATCTAAGCAGCGTCTTTAGAAGTCGCCCACAGTGTTTGGTATTAGTCGACTAATCTAAAAAGACAAATAGATAAATAGGCGGGCGTAGAGAAAGGCTTTTTTATTTAGTTACCTGCCAACGAAGACTGTTTACATCAACTGATGTCAGACCATGATCTTTGGCAGGGCCATAGCACCAAAGTGTCGGTTTTTGTGGATGGTCTGGTGTGACCTGTGTAGGGTAAACTACTAAAGGTTCCCAAGGAGTTGTTATTGTATCCTTGACCTTTTTAAAAAGATTTATTATACCGATGTTTGACATTTTAAAAGCGATGAAATCTTTGCCAAGATATTGTGAAGCCTCTTATCGCTATAATAATAGCAATAATAATTCGTTGGGTAACGAAACGGAATCACAGCATAAGTTATGGGAATCCTTGTGTTTTTAAGCTGGAAAGGCATTTTCTCAGTACTGATCTAAATTTAGACAACATAGTCCTCTTCTCCTTTTTAGTTTCCATACACAAATACCCAACAAACTTATTTTCTTTTCTTGGGCGCATACATCTGGGCTGGTTTTAAAATAGAACACACTCACACACACACACAGTAAAGCCGCATTGTATAACTTCAAATCCCAAATGCACAAAAACGGGCTTTGTTTGCTCTGAGAATCAACCGATTATCATACCTCACAAAACCATTTTGCTTCTGGACTATTCATTTTGTTTGAATAAATAATTACTAACCAGGTGAGTTTTATAGGCCATGCTATCCAATTTCCCAAGGGAATTTTTGTTCCTGGTTTGGTTGTAAAATCTTTGGGCACAAAAATTGCAGAGAGGTGAATTTATAGGGCTTGGGTTATTCGATGCGACCAATGTCACATATAGTACATTTGACATATACCATGAGGACATATGCGATGATGATGATGACGTTTCTTAGTAACTAGCATACAGTGAGAATTGCTAGCATTAGTTCATAAGTTTGATTTCTTTATATATTGCCAGTGACCAGCGATGGACCACTTGTGTCCCCACACTTTATCATTCAAGTGCTCATCAAAGTTATAAATAAATTTCTTGTATGTGGGCTGGTTTGACGGATATTCATTCTGGTTGTGGTCAAAACATTGGAACAGCAACAACTGATACTACTACAGCAGGGTTATGTGTGTTCTAAAAATATGTATCATCAGTAATATCTCTTTAGAGAATATTGAATTCCTTCTACTAGGTTAGAAGTTGGCTTACCAAGCATGAAGCTATGGTGCATTCGCAAACATGTTGAACAGTAAACAAATATAGGTAAGCTGCTTAACCTCTCATCCCCCCAGCCACTGCAGAAAGGCACAGCTTTGAACGATGACTTTTGCCCACACATCTTTAAGCACACCCGTATATGATAGCAAGGTGAACTGGTTCTAATAATAGACTGTCGATTCCAAATAGTAGTTCACACAGGGCGTGTGTATTTGCATGCAGGCATATTCACATTTTCTATTGATACTATAGATTAAATGTACAAACACAGTTCTCTCGTCTTTAACAAAACCACGCCGGTTGCCCTGGTACAAAGCGTAGCACTATAATTAGCAAGAAACCACCTCACCGCCAGAGGAACCAGTGTGCGAATCCAACACACCCAAAAGCCATGCCAGCTACTATCAATCTCTGTGAAATTCAGTGCAACATAGCCGCCACCATTTTTGGGTCTTTACACAAAAGTATTTTTATTTCAATCACCAATTTTCCAGGTCTTATTGGAACAATGTTGATTGCAATTCAATTGGCTAGCAATGCTCACCAGGAGTCGATATGCTTATTCAAGACAGACAGGATGGGCGAGAGAGATAGAGAGATTTACAACATTAGAAGCAAAGGTTGAAATTTGTTTGTCTTGTTCACAGTCATGTTCTGATAACATTATTGCTTATGCATCCCAACTCTTGGATAAAAGAAACAGAAGTGCGTTTTCTCTGCCATCATGGCTTAGAGGATATCCGATTTATTGATGGAGCAATTGCCACAATGTTTCCATAGGCTTTCACTTAACAACAGCTACGAAGAAAAGAACAGCTGGACTCTTCCTTTTAGTTATATAATCTAGTTTCGAATCACAAGCTCAAGTGTGCCTTATAGATTGGAATCGCATCCACAAGGCCCATTGAAAATTCACTTGCACCACCATCACCAAAGACTTTTGTTTGCAACATCTCTTTGGCCTCCTTTCTGTCTTGCGCATCCTCATGTTACAAAAAAATCTTTGCTCTTTTGCTCCTCTTGTATTTGTTTAGGGATGAGTGTTTGTTCCTTTGGATCCCATGGTCATGGCCTTTCCCAATCCCTTATAGAATCACCCTCTCTATTCCCATTCCTGCGGTTCTAAAACGCGCGCACTCAAAAAAGAGAGAGAGAGAGAGAATATATCAATATACTTGCTTTCAGGATATGCCACACATCTCACCATTGCATGCTTGCTTAATTGGGGGAAAAGAGGAGGAGGAGCCGATGCCACTCCCTATTCTATAAAAAGATTCCTGCAGTTTAACTGAGATGGATTCACTGTTATTAATGTTAACTGGACGTGTAAAGCGTTTATACAAAACATAAAAGTATTTATAGAACAGACTATCCTTACTCTAGAGCTCCATCACCATCAATGTTAATAATATTACTAGTCTTACTATTAGTATCTCCTGCACCTGTCATTTTTTCATATAGTCGCTTCTTGGCCAGACTGATTGCTAGGGAATTTTCTCTACCAACATCCTCCTTCTCCTCCTTCCCTCTTCTATTCCCAGCTCCAAAACTAATTTGTGCTATAAATCTCTTTTGTCTCCCCCTCTCTTCTTTTGGCGTGAGCTCTAGAGATTTCCCAAGCGCATCTTTCATTTTATACATTTTATAAAGCTCTTTATTTTCATTAGATCGTGGCTGTCTTTTTACATCCCCAACGCCTTTCTCTCTCTCTCCCTCTATTTTTCTTTTTCTATTTTGTATATAACTTTATTCTACACTATTATAAATGACAATTGGTGAAGGATTTGACGAGTCGCCTGGTAGAGGCAGAGACGGACCGCTTCCAAGCACCAGCCGTCCTCCTGGTCGCCAGGCTGGCAGAATTATACAGCAAATAATGAGCAACAAATCGGTGGCAGAGCCCAATAATACCAACACAACTTCTCGCCAGCTAAGGGCAAGTGACTTGACTACGGATGCCTTGTCGCCAACAGTATTTGATGGATTTGGTAAGTTCTAATAGTTCTTCTTCCTAGCCATCTCTGTCATAAAATTGCCATTTTGGTCAGAGTCCACAAGGCCTCAGTCAAAATGGGTCTCCAGGAGTAGTTGGATAGCAAATGGCTGGTGATTGGGCCAAAATACCAGGGCCCACATCTCTGCTGAACATAGATTCGACCACTAGTGAAATCTTGCCTTTTGGTGGCTGTTACTAACAACAAATAAACAAATTATAGATGTAAGGGATTCAAGGCATGGTCCTAATACCAACCAAACAACAGCGAGGCAGACTCAAGTTGCCTTTACTATACCAAAACAAGATGACTCTGCTCTTGTACAGCCATTATCAACCGCGCAGCTAGGCAAGTATCTCCTTTTCCTCTTTTTAAATGAAAAAGAAGCTTCTGTTACTTTTGCTCAAAAATGCGTTAAAATAAACAAGCCTGTGCATGTATGTGTGTGTGTGCGCGCTCATCGACAGGGAAGGGCAGATCCTTTGGCCTTTTGCATTGTAAAAGCCCCTTGGTCCCTGCACTTTGACTCACCTTTGCAGCAACAGACATTATGCATTAATAAGAGGCATGCACGCCACACTCTTAATATTGTTTCTAACTTGGGTTCTGCTGTACTTCCTTCTTTGTTGTGGTACCATTTAATAGCCAGAGAACGAAGTAGAGCTCACAAACATGCTAACATGAACAATGATGCCCAGGGACATGGAAATAGTGATACCAGCAGCAGCAGTAATAGTAGTATTAATGACGGGTCAGCAAAGAAGTACAAGAGAGGCACACAAATGAAATTACAACGATCAAAGCGCGGACGTTCGCTATTCCGACCAGAACGCCAGCCAGCCCCACAGCCAGGCGACCCCCACTACCACACATACATGCGCCAAGGCCTGGATATAACAGCACCGGCCGGACCAAACAGCAAAACCCGCAAACGCAACATCTTGACCCGAGCCGACAGCGTTGTCATGGCCTCGCTGGCAAACTCCGGAGGCCACTTCAACAGCCTTCAGTCTTACCACCCAGTCGTGGCCCAAAAGCAAAAGGCAGGGCTTGTTGGTCGGGTCATGTGTAGCATCAGCCAAAAGACCAGCAAACTACCCAGCCCGTGGACTGCCTATACCAGATTTATTACTTTCTGGGCACCAGGGCCTATTCTGGCACTGTGTGGTGGGATGCGCGACAAAAAGATGCAAACCGCATGGCGTGAAAAGATTGCTCTGGTCAGTCTTATTCTTGTGGTCATGGCCATTATCGGATTCCTGACTTTTGGTTTGCAACAGGTTTTGTGTAACGGGTTGTCGGGACAGCAGCAGAGAGATCGGGTTAAGTTCAATGAGATTGATGGCACTGAGGCCGTGGTCAATGGCCAAGCCTATAATCTTACGCACTTTAAACATCCTGCCACCGAAATGACCGGCGATGACGGGGATTTGCTGAATGGGCGTATTAGTGCTGGGTATATGGATCTGTCCCTGTTGTTCCAAAACCCTAATGGGTACTGTAAGGGTGTTCTCAGGTACGACGATAGCGATGGAACTTCTTTTGTTAGCCGCAATGGCAATGTTGTTAGCGCGTTTCCTTGCCGGATGGTCGAAACTGACACGGCCAGAAACAAGGATTTTGATCCTAGCGAGAGTTTTGATCCTGCTCTGTGCCACAACAGTCTCAGCCAGCGCAACAGGCTGGACAGATTGCCGAAACGCCAGGTATACTATGAGTGGAAAGATGTGGAGTCCATGCATAAAAATATGGTCGTGTATAATGGCGCTGTTCTTGACCTGAAAAGACTCGACTGGCTTCTTCCTCAAGTCCAGCTACCCGCAAAAATAGTCAGTCTAAGGAAGGGCACCAAGTACCATGGACGTGACCTGACGATGTACTTTGCTTCGTCGAATACCGAAAAGGCCATGGCCAGATGTTTGGTCGATTTGGTCAAAGTTGGTACTATCAGCTCGATAACGCCTGGCTGCATGATATCCAACATCATACTGTACGTCTCGCTTATCGTGATTCTGGGGGCTGTATTTGCCAAGTTCTTTATGGCCGTGTACTTTGGCTGGTTCATGTCACGCTCTCTCGGTGCTCCTGTATCAAAATCTCCCAAAGAAAGAAAGCAGCGTCTTGAAAGAATCGAAGCTTGGGCCGATCAGAACAACCACAATAGTGGAAGAGCTCGAGAAGTTATTGATCTCAGATATTCTGTTGCTCCTGCGTACCTTGCTACTACTGCTGCTGCTGGTAGTGGTGGGGGTGGCCGTGATCCTTCTTTTTCTTCTGCTAAAAAGTTGCCGTGGCTTCCTACTGTTAGCAGATACTCCCAATTCAATCCTGGTGATGAACCGGCAGAGAGAAGAACACCAAGACGTGGTCGCAGTGGAACCAACATGTTATCCGTAGCCAGTAGTAGTGGAAACATTAGCTCGATCTATATTAGTGAAAACCAATATGCTGGTGGCGATAGCAGTTTTGCTGGAACCTTGTCTAATGGGGGTGTAGGAAACGGATCTAATCCTGACATCGAAGGCGAAGGAAGTTTGACGGCAGTAACTCAGAGTGAATATGCAAGCTATCCAGTCGGTGAGATGCCAACATCCAGTCAAGTCATTTCGGGTCCTTTGAATCTCACCCACCCAACCTTTGGCTTCCCTTTGGCTTACACGCTGTTGCTTGTGACTTGCTATTCTGAGGGCGCAGAGGGTATTCGCACTACTTTGGATTCTCTCGCAGGCACTGACTATCCCAGTTTCCACAAGTGCATCTTTGTCATTTGTGACGGCCTGATCAAAGGAGAAGGCGAAGACATGTACACGCCGGACGTTTGTCTGTCGATGATGAAAGACTTTGTTATTCCACCCGACCGTGTTCAGCCATATACTTATGTGGCCATCGCATCCGGAGCCAAGCGCAGAAACATGGCCAAGATCTATGCTGGATACTATGCTCCTGGAGAAAATTCACCCCAAGAGGCCAAGCGTGAGCGAGTCCCAATGGTCCTTGTTGTCAAATGCGGGAGCCCAGAAGAGGCAAACGAAAAGAAGCCAGGCAATCGTGGCAAGCGAGATTCTCAGGTTTTGCTTATGAGATTCCTCCAACATGTAATGTTTGACGAGCGTATGACTGAGCTCGAATATGAGCTGTTCAATGCCCTGTGGAATGTAACCAAGGTCACACCCGATAACTTTGAAATATGCCTGATGGTGGATGCCGACACAAAGATCTACAGCGATTCTGTGACCTACATGGTTTCTGCCATGGTAAAGGATCCACAAGTGATGGGGCTTTGTGGCGAAACCAAGATTGCCAACAAGCGAGACTCGTGGGTAAGTGCAATCCAAGTATTCGAGTACTACATTTCTCACCACTTGGCCAAGGCTTTCGAATCTGTGTTTGGCGGCGTCACTTGTCTCCCCGGCTGCTTCTGTATGTACAGAATCAAGGCTCCCAAAGGTACCAACAATTATTGGGTCCCAATTCTCTCCAACCCAAACATTGTCGAAAACTACTCTGAACATGTTGTTGATACTCTGCATAAGAAGAATCTGCTGCTTTTGGGTGAGGATCGGTATTTGTCTACCCTGATGCTGAGAACATTCCCCAAGCGCAAGATGGTATTTGTTCCATCGGCTGTGTGCAAGACCGTGGTTCCAGATAAATTCAAAGTACTCCTTTCCCAAAGACGTAGATGGATAAATTCAACTGTTCACAATCTTATGGAGCTGGTTCTTGTCAAGGATCTGTGCGGTACTTTCTGTCTTTCTATGCAGTTTGTCATTTTCATGGAATTGATTGGTACTATTGCCTTGCCCGCTGCTATCGCCTTCACGCTCTACATTGTCATTATTTCGACGTTCACCAGGCCTGTTCCTTATCTTCCGTTGGCCCTTTTGGCGTGCATTCTGTTCTTGCCTGCCATTCTTATTGGCCTTACTACTCGAAAGTTGGTTTATGTCGGATGGATGTTCATCTATCTTTTTGCTCTGCCTATTTGGAATTTTGTGCTCCCGGTATATGCCTACTGGCACTTTGATGATTTCTCGTGGGGTGAGACCCGCAAGGTTACTGGGGAGGGCAAAGATACTGGACATGATGCTGATGAGGATAGCGAGTTTGATTCTTCAAAGATTGTAATGAAGAGATGGGGTGACTTTGAAGCGGAAAAGAGATATAAGGCACGAGCTATCTTTAACAAGGCTCCTGAACTGAGAGACTTTGCCATGGAATTTTCTTCTAGCAATAGTGATACTCCTGTTGGAAGTACAAGGAATAACTCTACAACTGAGTTTCCTATACAATCACAACCATCCAGTCGTCCAGGTGCCGGTGGTGGTGGTGGTGGTGGTGGTGGTGGTGTTGTAAACGTTGTTCATAAGGAACTAAATTTGGTTCGAGGACTTGGTCAAATCGATGCATCAAGCACAGATTCACGATCAGTTCCTGATGCTTCATCTTCATCTTCAACATCAGATTCTGGCAGAGCCAGTACTAGCAGGAACAACAGCAGCAGCAGTAGCAGCAGCAATAATAAGAATGGAAATAGTAATCATCGAGGCCTGGCAATTCAAACATCCAATTCATCTGGTGGTCCCGCCAGATCACAGAAAAGAAGAAATAAACGTAGAAGTGCAAGCAATCCAACCCACTGTAACCCCACACTGCTTGCCATGCTTCAAAAGGCAGCAGCCGCAGCAGATCTGGCCATGACAGGAGATGAGAACGGAAGATTGTCAGTGGCTACAGATGATCTTGAGAGGTTGGGGTATATGACGCCAAATATGATTCCATCGTTAGCTGTTGTTGGCCAAAGAAATGGTGTAAATAGCAGTGCTAACGGCTCTTCTCCATTATTATTACGTCGTCCTGCATCTACAGTTAATTTGGCTCATTATAGATCACCATATCCAAGTACCAGTATCAACAATAGTGGCAGAAATATACCACGTCAAAAACCTTATTAATATTACATAAAATACGCACAAACGGGGAGTGTGCGTGTGTGTATGTGTTTCATAGATATTGTTTTTAGTTTAGTAAATCTTGTTTTTTGATTATATATATTTATTTGTTTATTGTGTTTAAGTTCCTCCTTTTCCTTTCTGTTTTAATATTGTTGTTTATTAACATAGTAATAGCAGTACGCATAGAGTAATAATACACTTGATTGTCAACTATTTTTCCTGATATATAAAGTTATAATCCAAGCATTGTAAATTTTTAATTGATGTGGATTTATAGAATCTAGCATTCCAATAGCTGTAATGAACTATAAAGTATCGAATAATTCTTTATTGAATTTTATTACAATTATATACTATATTTAAAAATGAGATTGTTTTATTACAAGAAATTGTCTTTTCTTTTTTTGGTCAATATCTAATGCGCTTTTGCTGCTGCTGCTACTACTACCATTTTTTAATTCGACAAAACCCCTCTCTCCCAATTTAAAATATTTCATACAGCCAGCATGGACCTCATAAATATTCCACCTTTAAATCCTTGTCGGTGTGGTTGTGGCTGAGAAGTTCTTGACTCATCATCAATGCTAGGATTATGTAAATTCTTTAAATCGCTGAATAACATATTACGTAACAGTTTAGAAATGACTTGGTGTGGCTGTTGTTGTTGTATACTATCATTCTGATTTCTAGAGTTAGTGGTAGCTATCCTAGTCTTAGTAGTGCTGCTACTGCCATGCTTGACAATAATTTTGTTTCTTTTCTTGTTTGTATCTTTAGGTAAGATCCGGTCATTCGAATCAAGATTTCTCAAATAAATTATATATCTTTTTGGGCTATTATTGGCGGTGGTGGTGGCAGTTGTTGCGCGATTCTTTGAAATTTCTGGAACCAATGTGCGGGTTATTGATCTACCACCACCGCCGCCGCCGCCGCCACTGCCTCCTGAACGCCCAAATAGAAGATAGGATAATAGTTTGGAAACAGGGGAGGTATTGGTTGACATAAAGTATTTGATTGAGTTTCGTCGCATCTCGTTGTCATAGTAAAGTCTGTTTAGCATGTCTGATATTTTGTTGGCAAGTGGGTGAGAAGAAGGAGAAGGAGGAGGAGAAGGAACAGCTCTGGCTGTTGGGTAAAAATATGGATCTTCGTTTCTGATATCACCGGGAATCAAGAGTTTACGACCAGCCCTCCTCTTGTTGCTAATGTTTTTGAGGAATTTGACGCCGCTATTGTTGTAACTGTTAGGGTAGAGACCGCCCCCAAAAGGATGGCGATAATCCCAGTGGCTAGATAGTGGGTGAGCAGTTGGCTTATGTCTGAGATAACCGAATAATCCGTAAAAGACTTCTTGGCTGTTGTTGGCTAATGCGAAATGACTAATGGTTAGTAGAATAAAGACACAGAATGTTGCTGTTGCTGTCATATTGTGTATGGGGAGGGAGGTATAATAAAAAGATTGTAAGCAATATGTTGAGTTGGAATACACTTCTTCAAAATATCGGATAGGAATCAGTACGAAAGAAATTTGTCAAGTAAGATGAAAACTTCAGATTGAAAAACATTTTAACCTTAAAGCTTGCTTCCTCTTTTCTCTCTCTCTCTCTCTCTCTCTCTCTCTCTCTACATGTGGTGATGCGACTCTAACATGTGGCTTGTGCATGCAGTTGAGTTGGATAAGCACAAGGAAGAGCACAGAGTAAGGATAAAACGCCATGGCGTTTGGTTTCACTTACACATGCATGATGGTGGTGGCGGATTAAAGGAAAGCTGGAGTTTCTGGTGTAAAAAAGCAATCTTGCTGACCTTGGGTTCATTATGAAACCATGACCATGCTTTGGACCAAAAAAATATGCGTGTGTGTGTCTAGCTATGGACAACTAAGCTGACAAATCTTTCTTTATCTAAAAAGCAAGTAATGGCTAGAAACAAACTCAGAGGCTCCTGAATAAATCAATCAACTGTTCTCTATCTACCAATCACAAGATATTGTTGAGAAGTTTATAATCGTCAAATGCTTAGGAGAGTAATAAATACTTGAGCCCTAGTTTTGTTTACTCTGAAAATCTCGCTCAACTGAGTAATAAATCACCACAATAATATCGTTTTAAACACTGAGTATTTTTGAATATATGATTTGTTATAAATAATCCGACCAAAACCACCAAAATTAGAGATTCAATATTTCTAAAGCAACAATTTTTTCTTTGTTACTATTGCTATTATAATTATTATTGAAACTATAAATTAAAATTCAAAAAAATCTTTGGTCAACAACATCAAGAATGCTATCAACAACACTTGCCCTCCTTCTTCGATTCAATGATTTCTTTACCCAGCCCCAAATAACCATACTGCATATCCAGATCGGTCTGGCTGCCATTCTTGTTACCACAATCTGGTACATTACTGCCCTCAGAAACCTATACAAGCTTCATATTCTTTCTATTGAGTTGTTCGACAACCTTTTTGACAGTTTCATGTTGGCTGATAGTCTATTGAGTATCTGGTTCAGCAGCAGCAGCAGCAGCAGCGATGCAAAGACTGGACACATATTTGCAACTGTCCTTTTACTTGGCATTGCAAAAAGAATTCTGTCAAGAAACATCCAAATATCGACGATTTTTGGAGTTTCTGTGTGCGTGGTTTCGGTGGGTTTGGGGCTGTACTATCAGTCTCCATTGGTTTCGATTGAGGTTCTTGTGTTGCTGCTTCAGTATTTGTTGACCAAGGAGGCTCTGAGTTTTCCGTGGTTAATTCAGATCGAGTTTCAAAGAGCCGGACTTGCGGTTTATTTGATTTATGTTCACAAGTATTTTATCATTCCTTGGTTGTTTGCTTGAGTATATGCTCATCAATTCCTGTGTTTTCTTTATGCTTTTTTGGTTTTTATTTCTTTTATGTATCGATATTTATATGGCAAACTTGTCAGATCTCAAACTACAACTTTTATATTCAATGTATGTTTTGTTTGAGATCCCAAGTTTCTTTTTATGTTTTAGTAATATGAAAAATATATGGTTTTAGAATTCAAGCTATTATTTCTTATTCTTTGTTATTACAGCATAATATGGATCATAATTTTCGAAGGGTGCATGTTGATAGGGGCAATCCCAGCCAAATGTGTGACTCTAGAGCCTTTCAAAAATAATAACTCATATCTTTATTGAATCAATGATAGCCACATACACATACAATGATCAAAAACTGTTTTTTTGGATACAAAGGAGACAAGATGATTAAGCATTTTATTACTCCTATGGAGGTAGCTTATGCCACATACACTAAATATTGGATACAAAGGAGACAAAAAGAAGCAGGCAGCCCTATATTCCCATAATGTCACGTGTATCGTCGTCATCATCCCACATCCCATTTACATGTATGGCATTTTGTGACAAACCTTATTCCCTTTCTCTCTCTCTATATTAATTTGCATTTCATTTACAATCTGGGCATTAGAACATTTCTATTCAGATATGGGCATCTTTTCGTTCTTCAAGGTAAGAAGAGCTGCTTGGCTCAGTATCCTGTTACCCTAATTTGTAATCGGCACAGCCAAGGATACACAAACCTGACCCAATCTGTCACCCACTTCAATTACAATTGCATATATATACATGTTTAGAAGGACCAAAACTATGAGCAAATACTGGCCAAGCTTGAGGCTGACATAAACAAGGCCGAAAAGGGCCGGTTAAAGACCCAGAAAAGAGCAACCCAATGGACCGGATTGTGGACCACCTATACCACATTGCTTTGGATAGTATATTCAGTTGGATTCTGGCTATATGGGTGGCCAATGAGGTATCGTATGGACGGCCAATTGCTTGTAATATTTCTTGGTGGTGTATTCGCTGGCCCATTCATGTAAGTAGCCCACTTCTTCCTCACTTTCTTTCTAATAATAACAATGATGATAATGATATACCCACAAGCTATTATTTTTTTCGCTCAAAAAAACATATATCTGAATTCTAAACTTATTTGTTTGACATACTAAAATCCTGTGACTGCCACGCCTATCTTCCATACAACACAGAATATATTATATGCGACAGATCATGGCATCCATGTTCAAAAAGAGTATTTCCAAGCAAGACAAGAAAATAAAACAACTACAAGATGAGCTGAAAGAAAAGATTAACGAACTAAAGGAAAAGACAAAGTATGATACTACCAAAAATCTCATCGACCGTTACGAATCTCCCAAAAAGAACACTACTGCCGCCGCAACTGGCGCTGCTGCAGGGCTAGACAACAAGACTTTGGGTAGAGTCAAATTGACTGCTGCTCAGGCTGCTAACCGGCGCCGAACTATGCCTAATCCAACAATGGTCTCCCAGTTCAATACTATGGGCCCTAAAACCCTTAATCCGGTCAAAATGCCACCACTTGGACAGGGCCAACAGAAGCCGCAGGTTGTGTCTCCTCAAAGTTCGGCTCCAAATTCTGCTAAGCCAAGCCAGCCACCACAGGGACATGCCAAGTCTGATGGCGAAGATATTGCTACTGGGGCTGTTACCAGACCTGGCTATACATCCCAACCGATAACTCCCGAAACTGCTCCTTTTGCTGCTGCGGAGGCGGCGGCGGCGGCAACCATGAGCCAGAAGGGTGGGAACAACAACCCTTGGTTTGACAAAATAGTTAGCAAACTAGTTGGCGAAGAAAATCCAACCACAAAATATGCACTAATATGTCGACGCTGCTATGCCCACAACGGCCTGATCTTGCCTGAAGAAGTTTATACGATTCGCCATCGGTGTCCCAAATGCGGTCACTTTAATCCGAGTAGAAACGACATCATTGCTGCTGAGAAGCGAGGCCAATATCTTCCGCCAACGATCCCACCGGATCAGCCAATTCCTAGGTTCCTTTTGGGTGGTGGTGGTGGTGGTGGTGATACTGTACCAACTACTCCAACTCCTGGCGGCGGTAACGCTATGCTTGAGTTAACTCCTACTCAGTCAGTACCACAATCGGATCCGCAGATGCGACGCAGAAATGTAAGGGCCAATAATGATGGTGGTGGTAGTGACGACGGTGATGGTCAAAAACTTTCTGGATCTTCAACTTTATTGAAAAAGAGACGAGGTGGGTTGCCATTTTCTACGGGAACATCTGTTGAACGGCCATCTCCTGCCAGAGCCAATAATGCTGTTCCAAGTGCTTCTGGAAGAGTATTTACTTCGCCACTGGCTAATCGTCAGTACCGAGCTAGAGATCAGGAACTAACATCTGAATCTGACCAAGATGATGTTGATGATGTTGACTTTGATGATGAAAGTGAGATAGAGTTGGATTCCCCCGGGTCAAGGCACCACCACCCACATATCAATATCAGGCAACGTCGGAAGCAACAACAGCAACAGTCACATCCAGAATATCTCCATGAAGATACTGATAATTATCATGCCTATAGAAATGAGTTAAAAGAAGAGGATCCCAATGTATATAATGAATATGACGATAACGATGATGGCAATGATGATGACCACCAGTATCTAAGTGAGCAACTAGAAGACCAGCAAGAAAACCCAGAGCATACCAGTAGTGACCTCGAGAACATGGTATACAACCAAGAATATGATAACAAAGATGAGGATGAGGATGATGTTACTCCAGAAGCTAATAACTATACCAGTAAAGATCAAGATCAAGATCAAGAGGAGGACTCTGATGAAGATAAGCATGACGTCTTCTTCAGTGATATTGAAGATAAGGAACCACCAAAAACACCAACAAAGACTAAAACCACTGGTGGCAGCAATATAGTTACTCGGTCAATGAAATCTCCACAACCACAACCATCCAAAAACGGTGGTAGTGGGAGTAGCAAGAAAGCCGGACGTGGTAAATCTAAAAGAAAATCAGGTTCAAAGAAAAAATAATAGTAATGATAATAATATTAGTTCAACTAATTAATCAATCTTTTATATTGGAAATGATGAAAACTGATTATGATTGCAATTTACTTCCAACATCAAAAAAAACTGTTATAATTCTCCCCATCTTATATTATTATCATTATTATTCAAGCATACATTATTCATTTAAACAATATAATACAATAGCATCCATCTTATTTAGTACTCTTAAAGTTTTGATTCATTTTTTTCTCTGTAAGGTCTCTCCTTTCCCAGGTTTTTTTAAAGTAACAAAAATATTATGATTGTTTTGAGAGAAAAATGAATGATGATAGTAGAAGTGAATGGTAGTTTTTGAAGGGTACCTTTTGGTCAGATTTAATTTGGCTGTAAACTGAACTGAATCTTGACAATAGTGTTAGGCCATAACCAATATGAGAGATTATTTTTGAAGGGTGAAAGTTTACTAGTAAAATTAGACATCCATTTGGCTGTGATTGCTCCTATAATCATTGGTCATGAAAATTTACCCTTCAAAAATTATGATCCATTTGGCTGTAATTGCCCCTATAATCATTCATCCTTCAAAAATTATTGCCCATATTAGTAGAATATGAAGTTTAAGCAGTTTTATTTATAATCATAAAATAAAGACAGCTTTCTCTCAAGCTTAAAATAAGTAATTACTAATTAGACTTTCATCTATTTTACTTTTCTAAAATATACTAATAAAATTATACAAAATTATATGAAATATCAGATGCACAGCTTCCTCTAACAGTCCCAGCTCTATTAACAGTCACAAGTACACCATTACTCAGACCAATTATGCATCCATCAGTACATGTAGCATAATAAAAGTTTCCACCATATCCTTTAGTAATGCATGTACAGTCTGGTCTAGTATTGGCATCTGATGATATTTCACAAGTAACAGTTCTAAAGTAATCTGAATTATGAATAAAGCTGGTCCATCTTTGGAGCCTTAAATATTCAGAAAGAGTTCTTGCACGATAACGGGAGTCTGATGCTGCTGATGCTATAGATATCCTATAAAGTGAATCTGATGTTACAGAGGCTGTTGATGCCCTATAGGCTAAATCTGATGATGCTGATAGTCTATATGATAGGTCTGAAGCTACAGATGCTGTTGATTCTCTATAAACTGCATCTGAAGCTGTTGATTGTCTATAATCTAAATCTGAAGCTGCTGAGGCTGTTGATTCTCTATAAGCTGCATCTGAGGCTGTGGATTCCCTATATGCTACATCTGAGGCTGTTGACTGCCTATAATCCAAGTCTGAGGTAGCTGAGGCTGTAGATTCCCTATATGCTGCATCTGAAGCTGTTGATTGTCTATAATC
>JANBPU010000321.1:0-16887 GCA_027575805.1 Mycoemilia scoparia | reverse complement strand
TTAAAAATTATGGGTAAATTCTATAGGGACCACACCCATACTAATTTGGTCTGCCAAAAAATGAAAAGTGGCCATATTGAGAAAATTGATAAAAGCTTATGTATGAGCGAGTATAAATAAATTAATATAAAAAAGTACAAGGAAAGACAACATCAACACACATCTACTACTATCACGCATTTAGAATGAACGGTTACTAAATTTGGATCTCAAAAGAGCCCAAAACTCATCCAAACCAGGGTTAAGCAAAAAGACCACAAAGTTAAATATACCTTGAATGCCACAAAGTACATAAATAGCATGGTAAAAGTAGTAAGGAAGTGGAGCGGTGATGAAGATGTCGTAGGGTAATCTAAACACGATCAAAACAATAGGATACAGCATGATTCTCAAGATGGTTTTGCGGATTTGGTTACGTTGTTTAGCTGAGCCGTATGTAATCAAATGGCTGTCATTTGTGGTATTACCACCCCCAGTACCAGTACCAGTGCCAAAACCGGGAGTAGGAGGAGGCTGGTTGTGATATCCACGAACACTACCACTACCAATGTTGGTATTGGAAGAAATTTCGGGTTTTTTGATGAGTGGAGAATAGAATCCACCAACGGTTCCGGCAGAATTTGGAACCGAAGTGAAATGAGTCACGCTATCGTTAATACCATGATAAGGACCAGGATTGCTCAAAGCAGCCGAACTATTGCCATATGGGCCACCACCAAACTTCTTTTCAATAGTAGTGCCGATATGAGTTGCCGTGCCGCCAGAATCAGTAGATGTGCCCTCAGGTAGAGCCAAATCGTTGTGGTTGCTACGAATCCGAGACCACACAGGATACAACTTGAACAGCAGCATGACAGTCACAACGACGCAATAAGCCATAGCAATGAATTCCCACAAATAATCGCTGACCAGGAAATCACGAACATGCGTGCCAGAGTTTGGAATCGTCAAAAAGAAAACCTGTTGACCGTCCCACACGATGTTTGGGAAAACCTTGAACGTGATCAGCGGAAGACCCAGGCCAAATGTGAAACTAAAAGCCTCGTAGCCTCTGCTCAGGATTTGGGCGAGGCGCTCCTTCCTCATCAGCACGGTTAGTTGGAGCTGGAACACGATGCATGAGTTTAGAAGCACAAAGGTTAGTGGCATAGCGCACATTAGCCAGTTTAGGACTTTGAGGCTTGCTTCGTTGCGGGATGACATGAAGTCATAGTTGAATCTCATGAATAATATAAACGAGAGTACAAAATCGGTGAGCCCCATCCAGCCGCTTAGTCGGACTGATGGTCGCTTGGCAATCTCTTTGCGAATAAAGAACATCGAGATCACAATGACCATCAGCAGGAAGGATAGGATTACAGAGATCATGGCCAGGGTTTGGTAAAAGTAGGTCACGTTGCCCAGCAGGGTTTCGCTGAATGTGTAGTGGGGGATCATTATCATTTGGTTCTCGGTGTCGGTTACGGTATAGACCAAGGATTTGTCATCGTTGGGACCTTCAGGAACAATTATTGTTGATGTTGGCCAGCTATCTGCTGGATTAGTAGCCGCCATCTTTTTTGTGGTGTTTGAATGTTTTTTGGAGATATGTGTATATGTATATTATATTTGGCTGTATTTGTGTGTGTGTGTGTGTATGTGGATATGGCAGCTGTAGTAGTGGTGCACTATAGCCAAAGCCAGGTACAGATACAAATAGGTAGAAGGGAAATAACCAGAAAAAGGAACTAAAGAGGGATGAGAGAAAGAAGGAGATAGAGATAAAGAGAGGAAAGTAACTTTAATATTATTAATAGTAGGGACTAGAAAAATAAAGGTGGGGGACGGAGGCCAAATGTCAATTTATTTATACACCAAGGTTGCGGATACATACATTTGCCTACATACATACATGGTCTTTTAAATGAACTTTCCCTTCTTTTCTGACAAAAGCAGTGCTGACTTGACTTGGTCTTTGTTGTTAGAGAATATGTACGTATGTGCGTGCTGTTCTTTTTTGGCAAGGATTTTCTTCCCTCCCCGTGGCCTGTCTGCCAGCCTCACCACCACAACCACAACAACAAGCATTATACTCCTCATCCTTTGTTACTTATTTCTTTGTAACTTCGTTTGTGTTTCGCTTCTTTGTGCTTGCGTGCGCATCTTTGGCTGAGCCTTTCATTAATTGCCGGCGCAACACACTCAGGCCTTCGCCAACTCATACACACAGCCCGTATCATACAACCAGTCTGCGTACATAGATTTGCAGCTTGTGCGATGCTTTCTACAGGTTTTTAAAAATTGATTGTCTTACTCTACTTGGCTGGCGGCCTGCTGAGCCTATTGTCTGTGGCTCTGGCGATAGTTACAAGCTTATAATACAAACACCACAGATATCCTGTTTTCTTCGCCTTGAGCCGACATCAAATTATCCACCGGGGTGTGTTGTGTGCAAAATCACCGTATTGTGCCACAGACCCACATGAGGCTCAGCCCAGCAAGCCAATCACAGGCTCCCTCATCAGGCCAATCCTACCAGGGCGGGACCTAATTTCATATGAGCTTGTGTAGGCATTTCCTTTTTAAATCTGGCTCTCATTCACAAATGCATGGTTGTTGCACTAAAGGCACCTCGCTCTTTCTTGGCTCTGTCTTTCAAGGCCTATTTCATTGTAAATATAAATAGATTTCATGCAAGTTACTTTTATTGTTTTTTGGGTCATTGTCAGAGTGTGTAGCTGCTAATTATCGCAAATCCGTTTCTGTGTCTGTGATTTGATGGTGGTGGTGATGGGAGTCATCGTATTCTTCACACACACGCGTACTCAGACAAACGGCCCCTGTTCTAAATCTTTTAGGGAAAACTAACCGAAAAGATAAGATACTAAAGCGTTGTGTGTGATAACAATGGTGGCGGCGTCGACGGTGGCAATGAAGACTGTTGATGCTGTGGCGAAGATCGTTATATTGGGGCTTGAAAAATGTTACAATATACTCAACCAACACTACCAGGACAAGAACATGTGGGAAATTGACGTTCCACTCACCCTCTCACTCACTCACTCACTCTCTCTCTCTCCCTTTACCTCTTTCTTTGGTAGATATGGTCACAGATACAATTAAAACTCCTACTATCTCACTTTGCCTGTTTTATATTTAAGTACCAATGATTATGGATCATAATTTTTGAAGGGTGCATGTTGATAGAGGCAATCCCAGCCAAATGAGAGACTCTATAGCCCTTCAAAAACAACTACCCATGTGGTGACAATGAACGTTGTTAGACTGACTTATCTATTATGAGGTTCATAACAACAAATCACCAATTTGGACATGCAAGAGTAAATGTCCCCTGTGAGGTATCTACCACCCTTATCTCTGAACCAATTATTCGACCTGGAAGAGAATGCAAAACTTGCACACGCAAATGTTAAGTATGTTGTGCATAATAGTTGGCGTGTTTACTTTTATCCCAAAAACAAATACATACATTCTGTTGTTAGAATTAAAACTCCACACATATCATCATCATCGCCCACAACATCTCATGTTAACAACAACTACATTAGTATATTTAGCCGCAACTGTTGCCCATATATTTTGTTGTCAATGTCTTTTGCTCTCTCTCTGTCTGTCTCTTTGTTTGGTGAAGAGAACGCCTTGCACACAATATCTCAACTGCTTTTCTTGCACCTACTAATATACTCTTTCTGGATCCAGAGTGTTTTCCACCTGTAAAGCCACTACTATCGCCATGACGCTTTTCTTCTTTGACTATTCTTTTTTTGGGGGAGAGAAAGTAGTAGTCGAGATGTTTATTTAGTAGCGACTTCTTTCTTTTCCCTTGGCTTTATTATGCAACCCAATTTCGGTACAACTTGCACAAACATATACATGGACACTTTTTTATCAGCCTTATAGAGAATTTATCCCACTAATACATAACTTTTAGGAACACCCAATCTGTTTCTCTTTATTTCAAACGACCAAGTTAACAACAACAGTATTTTACAAAACTTTACTATTTTCATTTCATTTTACATACACAGAAAGACATTTAAAATGGTTGGCAACACATCTCACTCATATCCTCCTCCTCCCACTCTTCACTTGTTCTCTGTTGATGAATGCCGTCCCCATTCTTTTTAATTTAGCCATATCAATACCCCACCCCTTCTTTTTATCTTCTCACAGATCTTTAATAACGAAGTAAATCCAAACCAACAATTTTTAACCCTTCTTATTGTCATACCCACCAAGACCCATTTCTGGCCGTATTGAATAAACAACATGTATATATATCGGTGTTGTACATATTATGCTGTGCTTTATTGTATTGTTGACTCAGATTTCATATGTATATATTTTAAATGAATCCTGGTTAGAAACAAATACTACTAACTCACAAGCACGCACATCTGTTACTCCGCCCTCTCTAATAAAACAACTTTATTGTTAGGCAGTGAGCGACCCGGTATTCCCCAGGGTAGCAAACATACCACGGAGCTATAGGAGCTCCGAACATAACAGCCATATCTAAGCCGCTGCTAAGCCACTTATGACCTTGGCTATATATAATATCCAACTAGTTACTAGCACATTTTTCTTTGGATCGTTTTTCTATAAATTTATTTTTCCTTGAAGAATTAAATTTTATCACCTCCAAAATTTATCTTGTTTTTTAGATTTTGCTTTACCAGTTGTGTAACTTGTTTGCTTTATGCCATAATTCACAAAACTCACTGACTTCCAGTTTTTTCTCTCTCTCTCTCTCCGTGTCAGTGTATGTGTGATCTCTATAAGCCGAAAATTATTATTAAATTAGGGTTAAATACTATAACAATAGTTATTTGCTTGTTTGCCCAAATCATGCCATATCATGTAAAAAATAAATAGAACCATGACTTGATTTAGTTCTATTATAGAATAAGTGTATATAAATAGTATTAGAGCATAGAGTACTGATCGAATAGCAAATAGTGATATTTACTTTTGGGCAAGGTTTTGTATGTATGTATGTATGTATGTATGTATGTATGTATGTATGTATGTATATGTGGTTAGACATGCATAGTTAACACAGATAATCATATAGTTAAAGTTCATGAGTGTTTATTATAGGCAAAATGGGTCCCCAGGAGATTGCCTATAAAACAGCTGATTATTGGGCCAAAATCTGAGGGGCTATTTCTGCCTACTACCATAAACTTGATCACTAGTGAAATCCTCCCGCATACATGGCTTTTGATATATTATATATGTGTTCTTTTTTTGGGGGGAGGAGGATGTGGAGGATAAAGAACAGAGAGGCTAAAGAAAGCATTATTGGTCAAATTGGAACTTTACTGGCCAGCATACATATGCAGACATGCATAATCAGGCAATAGGCAGTATCATCAGAGATTGTGGGGAAGACATGGGCTAAAAATAGAAATATCGATTGACAAACAATCAAAGGTGGAGGTGGGGATATAATAAAGCCATTTGGCAGAGTCTCCACAAAATGCGGATAGGATGAAATTTCAAGCCATGTCCCCCCACATGCAATCATCGCATATAATGCATCCACTCCCCCACAACTATAAATATATTTGAACTAAAGAAAGAACAATTAGTGACATTGGGCTAATGTTGTACATAATATGTACAACAAGAGATTGAAAGATAGAGAGGGAGACTTGTTTTTTGTTTGGCTTTAAAAATATATATGTTTTCATCTTACTGGCATAATGTAATAGTATTTTAGAACGAATATAGGCATGGAGGTTATGTTTGCATTAACCTAGATAAAAAAGGCATTTTGTATAATTCTTTGCTGCTAATTTAACTGTGCATCACAATTATAACCAACATCATTATTATTAGCTAGTAGATATGTACATGTACGCAACTAATGGAAATGGCAAACAATATAATCCAAATAGTAGTCCAAAAGGTTAAAATGCTGGGCCAATATTCTGGACATTTGGCAGAGTAGTCTCCTCCTCTAAAAGGGAGGTACTAAGATGCTGCCCTGGAAACCAGCCAATCATCACTGAAACTCGAGCTAAAATGTATATGGGTTATTGGCTGATTTGCAGGAGATGTGTGGGGATATCAGTCTGTTCCCACTTTGTGGAAAACTCGACATTATCAATAGCACAACAAATAACAAACACCATAATGTCTGGTGACCAGCATAATAAGCCATCGGTTGTTAATCTTCCTCCTCCTCTTTTTTTGTTAAGTTTTAAAGGCCAGACATATATATTTAAATTTTTCTTTACAATAATTGTTGGGGGGTTAAGGTTACAGAGAGAAACGGGAGGATCGGACAAGCCCACGTGTGTTTGTGTGAATGTATGTTGTCCAAAAATAGAGATTAATCTTTGATTGTTTGTGACTTTCTTGTCAACAGAATAATAGTAACAACAGTTCCATTAAACTTTACATTAATTCTGGGTAAAGCCGAAAACAAAGTCTTAACCAGCTGATAACATTATTGAAAATCACACAAACTGATTTGCACATTTCACCATTATTGTGATGGCTACATCTCCAATTATAGAGATTTGCTTGTCTTTCTTTGTGGAGTGAGAATGGGTCACAAGATCAGTGTAAACACTACAGTAGCAAACCGAAACAAACAAAAAAAACTCCAAGTGCTGATCCACAGAGGGCGTTGAACTAATCAGTTTTTACTACAAATGCCATGCCATACTACAACCCCCTCTCTCTCAATCAAAAACTAAACCAGAAATAAACATGTAAAAAACCATTATTTGATGATCCGAGTAGCCATTCATTGCCTTTAACTTTCCTTCATCAAGCCTATTCATTATTACCATTATTATATAGGAGAGCGAATTAACTTATTGTAAAGAACACATGTATCATTGTTATTAATTGGGTACTACTATTGTTATTGCTATTACTACCAATATATTATTCTCTTTTATTATTATAATACAAAAGTAAGTCTATAAATCAATTATAATCTTCTTCTATATCCATCTTATCACTATCGTTATCGTTATCGTTATCGTTATCATCATCGTTATCATCATCACTATCATCATTGGAATAATCTTCAAGAGTCGAGCAGATTGTGGTTTGGGATTCATATCCACTGCTATTATCACTACCAGTGCTCCCATAATCATCTTCTAAGATATAGCTATGACCATTGCTATTACTACTACTATTCAATGCTGGACTTTCATCATCATAATCTTCAGCTTGAAATCTATGTGCTCCATGTAGTTCTCGAAGTCTTTTATAAAGCTCGTTAAAATCTTGTTCATGCCCATTAATTGTATTGTGTGCCAATCTTCTCGCATGCCCATCATTCATCATTATCATCAAAATAGTTTAATATTTTAATGGTAACAATAATTACACATTAAGTAATAAAGGTATAAACACATTTTAGTATTTCTTGTAACTTGCAACATAAATTGACATACCACTATTATTATTATTATTATTATTATTGCCTTTAATACTTACTCATGAAGAACTGTATCCATAATCATATTATATCTCAAAAACCCATGCGGATCCCTAGGATACCTAAATCTGACTTGAATCATTTCGCCGTTATTGATATTTTGACCCAACAAATTATCATACTCAGGATAAAATTCACTAAATGTGCCAATATACCAATTGAATCTTTGTAGTGTAGGCTCTATTTCTTCGATTATTCTGTTTAGTATTTTTTCGGCCTTTTCTGGATTCGGTAGGTCTTTGGCTATATATGCTTTACCGATTCCACTCATTATGTTAATAATATATATCTGTATATCTAGAGAATAAAAATATATAAAGTATAAAATAGTTTGTAAAGCACGGACATATAGATATTTAAACTGCATTTCTTGATCTTTTTCAAGGATTTTATATAGCTTTATATGTAGTCGAGACTTCTATGAATGAATACATGAGTAAGCGAGAGAACATACACACAAACTTCGGATCACCAATGTATTATATTATTGAAAAATAAGCTTTCAAAGAATACTTTGTAATGCTGGGATGTTTCATGTTATTATTCACACAATTAAAACTAATCAGAATACGCAGCCAATTTATTCATAATAGGTTTGTTTTTTGACTTTTTATACGAATTCTACCAAATTTTATTGCAACAATCGCAACCACAAATTCAAATAATAATTGTACTTGATATATTTGTGTGCCAATGCTTCTATTACACTGATTATAAAATGCAACCAAGCAAGTTTGATATAGAACTACTGAATTTAAAGCAAAGAAAAGAATGGTTATAAAAAGTTCACAACACTCCTTCAAGATTATGTGCAAGTAGCTGCGTAAAGAATCCTCTCCGACTACTTCTCCAATTAAACACGCCTTATTCTTATTCTTCTTCATTCTTGGAACCAACTACAATGATATCCTTATCAAAATGAAGAAACCCTTTGTCATCATCCATACAAAACCAACTAGCCTTAAACTCAGGCTGTTCATCATCCAAAACAAATCTACGCCTATGCGATTTTCTATCTCCCCCCATCTCCATCTTCTTTCCCTGGCTACAGCAATGGCCCTGACTCTTACCCTGACCAACTTCCAGTTCATCAATACTATCCTGTAAATGCTTTTCCATAGCCTCAATCTCTTCAAAACACAAATCCTTCAATTCCAGAAACACTTTCTCATCCATATAAAAAAGGTTTCCATATTTCCAAGCCACATGACGTTAATACTTTTTATCTGCACATTTTCTTGCCCTAGGTTTAGTTCCTCTTGGACCATGTTGTGAAGGCAAAGGTTTTATATATATATATTCTTTGCTGCCAATACTTTTAGCATGTAGTGGATTTCTTTTAACCCCTTGTCCTGTTTCGAATGTATCACATTCATATTCCAATCTCCTGATTTCAATAAATATCATTAGATGACCACGATGATATTTTCTTAGAATAGGAGTCAATATAAAATCAGTTTTCCCAAATCCAAACTGATAAATTGGTCTAATATTATAATCAATATCAGAAGTCAATCCCGTCATATCCAACAATACAAACAAAATATCATAAAGATATGATGGATACTTGATTTTTGGTTCTCTATAATTTAGACCATTTCTCAACAAATCTTATCACCAGAATTGAACCTGGCACAATTTTCGATTTGAATAAAACTTTGGGGGGGGGAGGAGGGTTATGCCATTAATATGTCGTTGTTCTATAGCCTCAATGATTGCTTGTTGAGATTGGGCTTCATGGATTGGACTCATATATTAAAAAACAACATCAGTGCTGTATTCCATTAGACTTTCTCCAACTTATTTGTTGTTTTCATAGTTACGAACGTAGTGATAGCCGTCTCGAAAAAAAGTTTCAGTATAGCTGAGTAGCGTACTGGTGGGCTTTTGATGAATATATTTTTCAAGTCATTGCATATTTCCGTGTAGTGGCTGCACGCTGTAGCAATCTTTTCCAAGTCCATTTTTAATTGAGAGAGAAAGATCTCAAAATCATGGAATTTATCAAATGCCAAGAAGAATCAGTAGCATTTTATTCTAGCTTTGGTTTTGTGTATAAATGCTTAATCTTTATTACGACTTATTAAATTTATAATTATTAATATTATTTTATAAGAGAGTTAGAATCAAAGCTTTAAAAACCTCTAATGCTACTATCGCTATCAAGCCAAAACTGTTTCTTCTAGCATTACTACTGATTATCCATAATCTTTTGAACAATTTCTTTTTCCTGGCTAGTAAAATGTGCCAGGAACCTAGGATCAGTAAACCCTTTAGCATTGGAATTAACTGAATGCCGCACAAACTCTCTAAGATACTGGTTGATATCAGTGTTATAGATGGGATCATCTTTAAGTACTGTTTGCTCATATTCTTCTTCACTATCCTCGCCTTCGCTCTCACCCAACATCATTGAACGGAAATTACCAGTACCATCAATCATATCAGAAAGTAATGCCAATTCGTCATCGAGATCCTCACAATCACCACCACCATACTCATCATCAAAATCTTCCCAACCATCACTTTCGTTCCCTCCACCATTACTGCCCGGCATATCACCAACAGCAGAACCACCTTTGGAATAAAGTGCCTCGATGTTGGTAGATATTTCTCCAAATATGAGTTTGACAATCTTTACTCTAGCTGGAATCCTTGTATACTGATCAGGTGCTCTTTTAGCCAGAGAACGAGTAACAATTCGTCCTTTGGTAGCAGGATGGGGGACTAGATCTCCATTAACTAGGATGCTATCAAGCTTTGGGTTATCCAATTCAAACAGCTTGCACAATGCAATAGCCGCAGTCTTGGTGTAATAATACCCACGGATATCCTTGTGGTTGTCACACCAAGCAGGCATCAATATGTCAAGACCGGTACGAGGTTGGCCAGTTGCTTGGTCAGTACCCTGGTTGGCGGGCTCTCTAGGCGTCCAGTTTTCTAGAGCATTGACAACATCGGCTGGGTGATTAGCAATAAGGTGAGCATAGAATGGCAACAGCGAAGAAATAAACGAGCTGGTACGGGCTGTTTCAAGTCTGGCTGTCATTATATCAATCAGGGTGATCATAACATTACCAGTAATGTATTGCGAACCTCTTTGGACTAGTTTACAAACCAAGTCACCAACAAATAGGGCAACCGATTCCGAACCATGAGGCTGGAGGAGCATTGTTATGAAGCGAAGGATATAGTCGAGCCCAGTAACATTCTGCTCATCTCTCCATTCAGCGATCTGGTTAACGTCCTTGATTATGAGCTTCTTGAGACATATCTCACCGTTCTGCAAAATGGCATGGTCTTCGGCACCTAGCAAAACCTTGATCAGTGGTGGGAACACTGTTTGTACATATCCTTGTGGCAAAGGAGATGGCAGTCCTCCAATCAAGCTAGCAAGCAGATCAATAGCAGACTCACAAGCTCCGGCATTTTCTTCGCCACCAACAATAGCCTCGCCAATAGCAGGTAATGCACGCTGATGGAATGCTTCGTTGCACTTTGGATTAGATGCCAGAACACCAAATATATCAGCAATCATTCCAGTGATCCATGCATCCGCTGGATACTTTTTCCAAATATCCAAAATCAATGGTCCAATGATAGGCTCCATCTGAGCCGTGGTGTCAGTATCGACCTTGATGGCCAGGTAAAAGGCATCAAGCGAAATGTGCAACGAATCTTCGCTGAGCTGCATAAGCAATTTGGCAGAATTCTCGACAATACTTGGAATGTATGGTTTGACTAGTTCAGGATCCATGTATCGACAAAAGTTTCCACAAGCACGAAGCGCACTAACCCAAACCACTGGGTGTCCTCCCTCGCTGTTGCTGCCGCTGTTATTTGTGCCACCAATATTCGAAGCAGCCTGTAAAATCGATACTCCAATGTTAGATGGAATCGCCTTACTAAACTGGCTTGAGAATATAAATACACGACCCTGTCCAAACGGCAACAAATTTTGTTGAGACAATGGCATCAAAATGTTATCCAGCAACCATGGCATATTAAGCTGCTGAGCCTTTTCAGGATTTGTTTTGGCCATTTCAATTATATCGTTGGCCAAAGTTCCCAGAACCAATAAGCCAGCTTCAGCCAGCTTCCACCAACTATTAATATCGCCGCTACCATTTTGGTGGATATGTTTGCATTTTTCGAAACATTTGAAACATGCACTGATGATAGTTTGGATGGCAATTTTACCAAGTCCCATTTCGAGCCCAACCAGTGCTTCTTGAGCAGCCACACGGACATTGAAACTAAATCCTTCTTCATCCTCATCCGCGATATACAGATCGATGTCGTTTTCCCACTCTTCGCCCATATCGGTTGTGATTTGACAGAACGAAATCAGCAGGCTAACAAACTCAATAGTAAATGCAGTTGGTTCTACTGGGACTACCTTCTTCTTCCCATTGGTGGTGCCATCGATTTCTTCCTTTTGGATGACAAATATGTTTCTGAGGTGTTTCTTGCGACTTAACCTCGAAATGTTATCAAATAGCCCGTAAACATAATGGTCAACGCCGACTTGGTCTCCATCGAGGTTGGTATAGATCAGGGATTCTTCTTCAGGGATGTCTTGATCGTGGATGTATTCGGCTTCGTAGCGTGGTAAAATCCATTGCAATTCATTCCACGTAATTTCCAATAGTTCTTTGCAAAGCGGTTTGACGAGATCGCCAAACCCTTGTAAATATATTGTTACGGCACGGGCTGCTTCTACTTTGATTCCAATATTTGAGTTTGGACCCAAAGTAATTGGTTGCCTAAGAATGTCAAATATAATGGCCGACCATTCAGTAACCACGAATGCTGATTGATCTGGAGTAATGCTGGTGGTAGTTTCTGTGGATCCGGCAACACCAGGCTGACTTTCAGGAAATGCGGTACACAGAATTTCCAGGCATTCGGTATACACATTAATGGCCGTGGCTCTGATATTTGCGGGATATTGTCCATTTTGGTTGGCAACAATTCTTTTCAATTCACCCAGCAAATTGTAAAGTTGAGGAGCATGATCTTCGGTCATATTTCTTTGAATCCATTCATTAAATACTCGGATAGCCGATTGTACTTGGTCTATGTTGTTTTCTTGTCTCAGCAGGTGGAGGAGTTGGTCAAATAGGGTGGGCCATTCGTCAGGCCAGTCATAACGGGCCATGTTTGAAATTACATAGGCTGCCGCTGACTTCAGCTTTTTCAAAATCTTGGTCTGGTCATTACCAATATCTGTGGATGTGGAAGTGGTGGTGGTGAGTAGTGAGAATATTTGTTCGCGAATACGTGATTTGATTTGGGGACTTGGAACCAGGTTGCCTTCTTCGTATGATTCTACGGCCATGTTCCAGTGCTTGGATATGTAGGTTTTTAAAAGAACCAATGATAGTTGGCGGGCGGCAAATTCACATTGGTCTGCAATTGCAATACTAGATAAAGCAGCAGGATACTCTACATGGAGAGCAAAATTTGATTTAATACTGTGGTTGCGGTGTCTTTCAGGTAGGTGGATTCAAATTACCTTCATGTTGATTTTCGAATTGTTTAAGCTCCTGCTCGGCTGGCATCCGGACATTGGGATCGCTAGAAAGAGCATTGGCCAATGTGGCATATACTGTAGACTCCATACTTAATATTTGTGTTGGTGGTGTTATGCTTCTATGGATAGTATGGCTATAAGTAAATGAATATAGAGAAAGGAAATTTTTAAAGGAAAGGGACGAGTTTACTAAGCTGCTAATCTATTTGCATCTATGGTGGTTGCCAATTTGTTTTGAATTCAATAAATTTCTTTCTAGTACTGATACATACATGTATCAACATCTAGCATAACAGACTTTTGATTTGTTTTGTTGCGATGACAATCAGATTGCGAAAAGGTGATCATTGGTCAATGCATTAATCAACTGCTTAGCTTATAATTAAAAATGTCATTTTAAACGCTATGCTCTAATTCAACACCGAGCTGTTGACAATGTATTGTTTGTTTATTTATTTACTAAAATTCCACAACCCAACAAGCCTGATGAATAAAATATAAATACCATGAACTCGGTATGAAAATATTTAGCTCCGGTGAATACACACAACATCATTGTTTATCGTACATCTGCACAACATGTCGATATAAATCCATCCCTCAAACATGGGCTCTTCACCACGACTACCACTGTTAGAAGTAGCAACAGCAACAGCATCTGTATCGTTGTTGATGTTATTGTTCTTGGTAATGGCTCTTGAAGTGACATTGCATTTAAATCTTTGGTCCTCATAGACATCCATACAAAACATTTCCGTACAAAGGTATCCTCCACCAAAACCAGAACATCCACAGGTGTTACAACCATCGCTCCAGGTTTCTTGGCCAAAATGGTCTATTATACATCTTTCCTTTGGCGTCAGCACATTATCTCCCGGTATGGTAAAAGTTAACTCCCCCCTCAACACCACCAATAGCAAGCTTAGTATAATGAGAATAATCATTATGTGGTTATAGCCAGCAAACAGAAAACACGTGTATGGTATAAATTTCCAAAATTAAATATAGACCAAGAAAGAATTGAGATGCAAAAAAGGTGCTTAATAACCTAAGTCTAACCTGTATGCTTAATTGGCTACATGTTGGTAGACACTGTCGCAGTGGCTATTGTTATTTAGAACAACCCTTATTTCGACAATTTAATTGTCTCTATTGCTATTACTGCCCATCCATTACTGTCTTAGCGTTTTGGTGGAGATAAAAATAACACGCTTAAACGCCAACTCAAATATACTGATATATGCAGTTGGGATAAACATGTGATAGGTTAAAAGGAATCAATATATACACATTTTTGCTCTATCTTCTCAATAAATGTAATTGTAAATTAATTAGAATTCTGCAAAATGGGAAGATTTCACTAGTGATCATGTGTGAAATTGTTAGAAACGTGACCTCAGATTTTGGCCCAAATATCAGTCATTGGATATCCAATTATTGTGGACCATTTTTATTAAAATCTGTAGATTCTGACTAAGTAGCCAACCATAAATTGTACTAAAAGAAAATATTAAAAGATGACTTGTCTTATTCACCAATTTTTTTAGTTTTTTAGTATGTTGCCAATTTTTTTCCAAAGACCTAAAGACACCATTTTTCATCATGTACAGTTTTTTTCTTGGGCATTTTCTTTCTATTGCCAAATTTCATTTTATAACCAATTTTAAACTAAAAGGTAGTCACAAAACAAAAATATTTTATAGAAAAAGTAGGATACAAAGATGGCAATAAAGCCTAATGATTATTTGAAATTTGTTACTAAAATATTTAATTGTAATAAAGTCCTTTAGCTTAGGAAAAATTGGTATATGTTTTACATTGCCACAAAGCCAAAAAAATATTTTACTTATCTTTTGGCTATATCATAATGGTGAATAGTTTTTTTGTGTGTTAGGTGAGAAATGTTGGATGTTAGTGCTAATTACATTTTAAATGTGAAACTGAAATTGTATAAATTGTAGCTTGCTTTCCACATTTTTAGGGAACTCTATCTACACCACTATCTTTTCCCTCCCATTCCAACCTCACCTCACCAAAAACCCCAAAGCCAGTTACACACACCAAAAATCTCTCACCCACTATCCTGATACAACTCCAACCTTTTTTCTTCTTCCCTTTCCTTTGTATCCAAGAAATGAACACTCATTTCAATGCAGAGAAGGAAGTCTATTCCTTACTTCCAGGTGAAGACAATAATGATCCTGGTGGCTTTGGCCCCAACCTGATCAGAGATCTTCAAGCTCCAGATCAAGACATTAACAATACATGTGATCCTGAATATAGCATTCAAGTGAATAACCTCAATCCAATCTGCGTTTTTAAAGATAAGAGGTATTTCGAACTTAAACCAATTGAATCCCTATATAGCTGGATGAATACATATCCTGTAGCTCAGGTAATTGATTATGGTTTACAGGGGAATATTATTGAAAGGATAGTTGGGCATGGATATGCCAAAAACTATATCAGAATGTATAGTGTGCTTGAAGTTGGGCTTAATGTAACATATTGGGAAGGAGCATTTCCCACATCATATATTATTCATGATGATAAGATAGCTAGGCTTGTTTTATCAAATGAGTTTAACCGTAGAGTTCCTGTTGATCTGTCCATCATATTTGAATTTTATGCAAGGTGTCAGGTTTATTTGATAAGATTGGCTAACGATGGATATTTTCAGAATACTCTAAGTGAGAGAAAAAAGCAAGATATTCAGTATAATCATAAAGTTGCTGAGGCATATGTTGAAAAGTATAGAGTGTTTGGAAGATTGGTTTATTGTGCTCATAAATACTTTTATCAAAATTTTAAGCCTCAATCAGCCCACCAATCCAATATGCAACAAGAGCAAGAAGCAGGATCAACTAGTGAGGCTGATCACCACAAATTGGCCTATGGAAGAGCCATTAATTACCTTACATTCCTGTATTTTTCCTATGCTGAGCATAATCATCTCAACTTTCCTAAAATCTCAAAGGGAATGCTTTTTGGAAGCACATTAGCACCATTTATTGAATGGCTGGAAAATTATATTGCCCCTATTTGTTCAGATGAGGAGATTAAGGCATGGTTTGATGGTTTTATAAAGAAGCACAATCAATCACTTCATCATGCCATAACATTTTATTAGTTTTTTTCTGTTTTCATCAATACTGGAATCTCAATAGATAGCTGAAATGAAAGGGAAGGGGCAAGTAGCTACCAGAGAATACTAGAACTTGGATAAAGTCTAATGGCAAGCATCTCCTCCCTTTTTCAGTTTATCCAATATGGTTTATAGGGCTTTTAGATAGTACTTTTTGGTTTATTTTGAGTTTTATTTTGGGCTGGTGACTTTCTGGGAGGTTGTTTTTTTAATATAATAAAAAGTGATGTTTATCAAAAAAATAATTTGCTATCACAAGTCAACTTGAATAATTTGTTTGGAAATAATGGTTGGCACAACAATAGCAGTAAAGTCTTATAATAAAGTATAATACAAGAATAGAACATTTATCAATCCATCAACATTTTGAACAGAATTGGAAAAGCTTTCAAGAAATAGCTATGAATGAGAACATTATTTACATCTTCATTGTTTGACATTGTAGGTATATGGGTGATTATTTTTGAAGGGTGAAAGTTTACTAGTAAAACTGGACATCCATTTAGCTGTGATTGTCCCTATAATCAGTGGTCACGAAAATTCACCCTTCAAAAATTATTGCCCATATTGCATACCAATAAATTGGTCAGTATTTACCAATAAATATAATGGTGAAAGTTCACATTCTCTTTAAAAAAGAGCAAGTGATATATAGGTAAATTTTACTATTGATAGTTTCATTTTTCATAAATAGACTGTTATTATTACTTGGCGTTGTAACGAAGTGAGGTGATTCCT
>JANBPU010000320.1:0-17007 GCA_027575805.1 Mycoemilia scoparia | reverse complement strand
GATGTGTTTGATGTATTCGATAACAAACTCAGAATAATAAAAATCTAGTATTGAAAAATCAAATTGTTATAAATGATAAGTATAGCATTGTTAATGATTTAACCTGTATTTAGAAAGTAAAAATGTTGCAATCCCAACAATGCAATTGCTAAGGTAAAGAGCAGATATACAAATTTACAGAGCATATATGTCTCTTTAATAATTGCTTTTAAATACACTTTACTTTAACCATAAAGCTATCTTTGCTCAAAAATCAATACACTTAAAAACCATCACCCATAATTTCCTAAAAATACAATCTACATCACTAGGTAAATTGCTCATATAATATCTTTCTTGTTGATAATTTACTTTTATTTCATAACTATCCCTCTATACCCTTTAAGTGTAAAATCTTAACACAAAAATACAAGTTGTCTGTGCATGTAAATAGGCTATATCATACCAGAAAAAATGTATAGACTAACAAAACCATCTTCAAGCAGTCACCATCTTATCACCAAATCCACGCACCTACTTAACTTTATTTGTCCACAATCAAAGCTACACACCAACTACTACAAACAGCCTTACAGTATTATCGTGACTCCACTTTATACTACAACCAAACAAACCAATTCACTACAGAGTTGTAGACAATATACATTTGCTAAAGATGTCCAGACTCCAGGAAATGATCCAATAAAAGCCACTGATATTGCACCCAAACAGCCAGAAAGTATTGATGATGGTAGTAAATCAGTAGAACCAAAACAACCATTGACATTGAAAGAAAAGCTAGAGCTAGCATCCCTAAAAGAAAAGATTGTTAAAAATGTCAAAGGTATTCAATGTCCAGGATGCGGAGCAGCATTTCAATCCGAGTCAATTGAAAAGCCAGGTTACCTTAAGCCAGAAAAACTCAAAGAAATCAATGAAGCCAAATTTGCTAAGCCTGATCTTGTACTTACCGAATTAGAACCAGCCATTGAGAGTTTAACCAAAAATGATGATAGTCCAGTCCATTTGTCACCAACCAAAACAAATAACAATACAGGCAACAAAAAAACAACACTAAGTGAGGATGAGATTCATGAAATAGCAAAGTCTATTGAGGACCCTGATATTCGTGACCTATTCCTAACATCCTCAGAAATTGATGAATCACTTACTGCTGATAATGATGGCAATTTGATCCAACCAAACAATGCTGAAAATCCATTTCTACCAACCAGACCCCAACCACCAAAACCAACTGTATGTAAAAGATGCCATGATCTAAAACACCATAACAAAATTGCCAACTCTGAATCAGTGGATGCCTGGAAAGAAAATATAATATCAGATCCAAATGCACTAAGATTCCTCAAATATGAGCCTAATGCACTTATAGTTGTAGTATGTGATATATTCGATATCCCAGGATCACTGATACCCAACCTAGGACAATTCATAGGTGAAGCCAAGCCCAAATCCTCTTCAGATGATAGCTCTATTACATACAAAAAGGGAAAAAATGACCATCGTAAAAGAAATATCATTCTAGTTGCCAACAAAATGGACCTGCTCCCAAAAGAAACACACTTTGAAAGAATTGCAAATAACTGGCTTCGTCCCATTATCAAGGAAACTTTGGGATCAACACTTCCACTGCGATCAATAAATTTTGTCAGTGCAACCAAGAATCTTGGAATCCGAGAACTAGCTGAAACAATCCAAGAGCTTCGTAGACCAGATGAGGATGTCTATTTGGTAGGCCGTGCTAATGTCGGTAAATCAGAACTAGTAAACTCACTCCTCAGAATTTCTTTACGAGACCCAACAAAAGTTAAACATGATGTAATGACTGCCAATATACCAGGAACAACATCAGGAGTTTGCAAAATTCCTCTAGAGATATTTTCGAAATCCCTGGTTCCAGTTGGTTGGAAGCCTGCTTCAGCATCAAGTATTTGTGTCTCAAAACCTCATGATAATGGCCACAGATTTGTTTATGATACTCCTGGTATATTTTCATCAAAAAGTATTTTGAACTTTTTGGCATTCGATGAACTCAAAGATGTGGTTCCAAATAAGCGTGTAGTCCCCCTGACTTACAAGATCAGACCAGGCCAATCAATTTGTTTTGGTGGGTTGGGTAGACTTGATTTTGTCATTCCTCCAGAACTAGTACCTACTATTACCCCTTCTAGCGATGGTGGCAGCTCTATTGAAACTACTGAAGAAGCTACTGCTGAGCACAAAAAGAAGATTAAAAGTCTCTGGATTTCAGTAACAGCATTTAGTAGACTTCCAGTCCACATTTCGAAAACCACAAAAGTAGATGACATGTTTAATAACCAGATTGCTAAAGGACTGCCAGCACCTGCTCTTACTCCTCCTTATGATCTAGGCAAAGACAGACTGCTTAGGTATCCCCCAATGAGGATTGGCTTGGAAGTGGATTATGTGGGCCAGCACAAGTCGATGGCAACTACAGATATTGTATTTTCGGGAGTTGGTTGGTTCTCACTGGCTGGTATTCTCCCTAGTCAGTATACTATCAAAGTTCGTGCACTTTCACCTTTTGGTACAGGAATTTATCAGAGAAAGCCAATGCTGCCTTTTGAATTTAAAGGCAAAATCACAAAATACACTTCAAATTCCAGAAAAACAATGATATAGATTATTCTCTAGCTAGCTTTATAGACACACACATCATTGTTGTTTTTAGTATTATGATGGCTATCAAATTAATTCTTCAGTCATATAGTATTTATAAAATCAAAAATATTAGTAAAATTTCTATATTACAAAGATAATAATAAATTTGAAATTTTTATCTTTTTTACTATACATACACATTCATATACCCTTTATTTAATTTATTAATAAACTCTTAATAAAGTATGTTAGGCCATGGCTAACATGGTCTAAAATGAAATTGGGTCATCCAGAATGATTTAGAATCATCCTGATTAACTTATAGTTATTCAGTGTGATCCTGGATCAATTAGAATGAGATTGGTTTGTAATTTAGGGAATTTTTCAATACATGTTAACCACAGCCTAACAGTGGCCATTCTAATTCAAAACTTCACGTGGAGTTGAAAAATAAAATATCTTTGATGTTGTAAAAAACACTGAAATGTATAAAAGGGCCTATTTTTGTCAGGGCATTACATCTTTAGCATCTTCAATATTTTTAAATTACATATAATTTCAAGCTACCCAACATGAACTGAAGCAGGCTTAAAAACTTACCCAAGATTATTTATTTATCTTAATTCGTCAAGCCTTTTTAGAAAAAAGTTAATACCTCCAAAAGATATACTATTGCTGCTGCTAATATGGTTATATTTCACAAGGCTTTAGGCAAAATGTGTCCCCCGGAGTTGCATAGAAAGTATCTGATAATTGGACCAAAACCTGGGAACCCATCTCTGCCTAACATAGATTCGATCATTGGTAAAATATTCCCATATATCAAATTTAATGAAAAGTCCACCTTTTATTTAAGAGAATAAATCAAAGTGGATACCAATCTATTTATATATGCTTTGAGGTTCATTAAAATAAATAATAATAAATATATTTAAAGTAGCTGAATGCTGTTTAATATTTGCAACTTTCTTTATAATCATACTAGACATTGCCCCACCTGCATGCATTAAAACACTAGTATACCCAGAATACTGAAATCTACTGATTCCGTGTAAATTTAAGAAAACCAGTTGGTTGTTAAAAGCCTATTTTTAATATCAGACTACTGACAGTTCATACGCACACACACATACACTATGTTTAATTCCAAGAAAGGTTTAATATATCTCACTAAATTTTATTAAACAAGTCGTATAATTTTATGATAAAAGGCATCGCATGTATATATCCAAATCTTTTCTATTAAACCTGAATAGTTGCAGTTACAGTGGCAGACGCATCTACATCAATAGGCCCAACAAGCTTTGGTACAATTCCACGGCCGTCTTTAGTTTCATGCGAACTGACCTTTGCTCTCAAAGCAGCATACACCGAAGCATTGACTTTTCCAACGATCTGCTCTACAAGGTTAGCATTAGGATCCATAGGGTCGGTGATGGTGGCAATGAGTTTAATGAACGCTTTGATGTCAAGATGGAAATCACCAAGAACTTCAATAAGAATTGGGCTCAAAATCTTGCCAACCACTGGGATTCGTTGGATGGTATCAGTAACATCGACATCGACTGGCAAATAACTGAGCTGAGAAAGAATTGATCCCACACCATTGGAAAGAACGTAGTTTACAGTGTTTTCAACAGCTCCATTAAGAAGTCCGTTGAGCAGGTCGCGCCTATGAGGACCAGACGATGGTGGCAATTGAAGACCGTGATCAATGTTGTCAGTAGCTTGGTCAAGTACATTTCCAAAAATATCGCGTCTGCCAAGAAGGCCATTAAGAATATCAAGTCCCAAGATATTGGCTTGAACATCGTTAAGACTACCATCGGTGAGACCACGTTTGCGACCAGAAAAACCAAGAATTTGTCCAAGTGGGACAAATCCAAGATTTCCAGCTTGAAGATGAGTTTTGTCATCTAGACCGAGCACTGGACTGGGAGCAGCAAGAGTCATGATGGAGGTGGAGAGAGCAACTGTAGCAGCGGCAATGGACAAGATAGAGATTTTCATTGTGAATTGTATATGTGTGCGTTAAGAAAGGGAATGCGGGTTGATAAAGGATAGGAAGAATTGGAGCAAATTCGTGAGCGAGCGGGCAAGTCGGAATGGTAATAAGACCAATTGACCAAAGAAAGGGAAATAAAGTGATAGAGTATCAGTATCTTCAAACAAAATGTTAGGGAACATCCCAGACATTATATATCCACTCTCCTGCAATACTCAACAACGCCCAATTTTCTGCATCCTAGATTTCCTCACATCCTTCACCCTGCACTTTAAAGAGTAATTTTTATATGGCATAATTCCTACACAAACATTGTTGTTTCATTATGTGTATTTATCTCCTCTCAAGCTGGAAAATGGTCAGAAAAGGGCAAATAAGAAAGAGGCAACCAATTCATGCAATGGATATTTTGAGAAAATGTAGCAAGGCTATTAAAAGTAGGAACCTCACACACGACTTTCCAAACACAAATTTGCAACAATCTCACCATAGGGTCATCATCGTCTTCTCTTGTTCACTCTTGCACTATTATCATTATCATCATTATTATCGTCTTCTATAGAATGTATCCACTCACATGTGTAAAAAACGGCCAATTTATCAGTGAATTTTGAGCGCTGGCAATCCACAAAGAAAAGCAAAGGCCCAATTAATAATAACAAACCTTACATAAAAGTAAATATCCGACATCTCAGCCACACATTTTCAAATTTGGATATAGTAAATGTAGATCTTTTTTGTGGTTTCATTAAAAATCAAATTATTTAGTTTGACGCCAAACGTACAAAATTAAGCAGCAGCAACAGCCTTTAATAACAGCAATCCGATTATATGGATCATAATTTTTGAAGGTGAATATTTATAGGGGCAATCACAGCCAAGTGAATGTCCAGTTTTACTAGTGAACTTTCGCCCTTCAAAAATTATTACCCAATATCTGGAAAAAAAAGTCATTTATTAGTAGTATAATTGCTTAAAGAATACTAAAATTCTGATATAATAAACTGACGATATTTATATACCTTCCATAGAAATGCTGGAAACTCCTCCACTCTCTGCCCTTTTCCAAATAAACAAGAAAGTATGGCTCCTAATTGCATACATAAAAGCATACCACCACTAAGTGTTGAAATTTGGCCAATGATCGGGTGTGAAATAGACAGAAATGGATCATTAGATTCTGGACTAATCTCCACTCAGTTTATATCCAACTCTTAGGAACCCACTCTTTTTGTCAAAAGTCTTGCAAGATGTGACCATAGATCAAACTATTTTATTTTAATTTTAGTTTCACGGATATTTCACATAAAGCTATATGGGTAGTTATTTTTGAAGGGTGAAAGTTTATTAGTAAAGCTGGACATCCATTTGGCTGTGATTGCCCCTATAATCATTCCCCCTTCAAAAATTATTACCCATATAACTACAATTAACACAAAGCTTCAACTAAGTCTAGTGATTTCGTATGTACACATGCAAGCTTGCTTAACTAAAATGGGATATATGAGTGATTATTTTTGAAGGACTAAGTTCTACTAGTATGTCAGTTTCAACCTGCATACTAGTTACCATATATTTTCATTGATAACAATAGTTTAGCCCTTCAAAAATAACTACCCATATATGGGTACTCAAATACTTATTTTCTGCTATAACACATCTTTTCTTGCAGATATAAACATGTGCCGAGATTGTTGAATTAAGATGTGGCTTGGCTCACCTTAATTGGTTAATTCCTAACCCTCTCTGTTTCTCATTCCCCTCCTCCAAGTTAAACAGTAATAAAAAACAGCAACAAAAGAAAAGTCTCTGGAATATATTCTGGAATAGGTTGCTGTATTAATCTTTTCACAAACTGCATTATATATGCAACTTAACACTCAAATGTATTTTTATAGTTGTGGCCGCCAAGAAAAATAAAAGGAGAAAGATCCATAGTAGAATAGTGATTGAATTGATATTCAACAATGCATCAATAATAATATTAGTATCAGCAGTGAACATACAATTACACCAGTCAAAGATAATCAGGGCTTGAAAAGCTGATAAATAAATTATCAAAGGGGTTCTCATCTCTCTCTCTCAAGATTTTCCTTTTTTGTTAGACACCTAAAACCGTGTAATTTTTTGTTTGGCATTTACCAAACAAAAAGGCCCACTCCCCACTTTCTTTATTCTCTTTTCCCTCCTTTTATATTTTCTTCAAATCATTAGTACGACTTACGAACCACATACATTTTAACATCAAACCAACAACGCCCACCAAAGTCACAATCTGCTAACCCCGATACTGCCATGTTGATGAATACACTCGTGCTAACAATCTTCCTTGCTATGGTCGGCCTCAGTTCCCAAAATAATAACTTTGCTAGTGCGGCAAGTTTCAGGTGTAGATGCAATGGGGGTTCATTGGCAGCCCAAAAAACCTATAACGCATGTTCTGAGCTAAACCTGACTTATCGTAGTGGCAGCCGATTCTGTAGTGGCATCACAACTGATCAGCAAAAAGAAGAATTTGGCAAGAAGTGCAGATACCTTGGATTGGATGGAGAATGTTATAATGAATAACGATTACGATGACGATGATTTGATTTCTTTCTCATGCCAAATAGAATAAATAAATAAATATATATATACTATTTAAAATCTAACCTGATGAACTTGTAGAGATTATCCTATAATCATTTTTAGCAGTATTGTCAATGCTAATGTCAATTAAATGGGAATATTTCACCCAGTGACTATGTGTGAAATAGGGAGAGAAATGGGCCCTCAGATTTTGGCTCAATAACCAGACATTTTGTATATGGAGCTCCTGAGGACATATTCATTTTGCTTAAAAAGCCTTGGGGACTTTAACCAAATTTATAGTAATAAGAAAAAAAACAAAAATACTTTTCTAAAATATTGAATGAGCCTAGACTAAAAGTACTTGTGCATGTAAATAAAAAATAAAAGTAAAAAATAGTAAAAAATATATCAAACTCTAATGATACTGGTGATAATACCACAACATCAAAAAAAAGATCATCGTCATCGTCATCGCTATTTAAAAATTGATAGATCAATGATGTTGATGTCTAATAGCCTCAGCTTTAGATTTAGCCTCTCTAGATCCCTCCAGTACCATAGTACCATTCGTAATTCTGCGAATAATATCACGTTCTTCTTTAGGATCAATGGGTCTAAGGATTTTCCCAACAGCTCGAGTTCGACCTTCACGGAAAATGAATCTAGAGCCAGGCAGCAAATATTCAGGGTAACTTATAAACCTAAGCTTGATCACGGCCCTATCTCCAGTCCGCAAAGTTTGATCAGAAGTATCGATCGAAATTATTCTGGCGGTTTGCCGAACAGAATTACAATGCATCATAGCCTGGTATTTATTACAAATCGTCGTGGAATGGAACAAAACCAATATTTCGGCTTCATACATTTTGTAGGATATGGGGGTTGGTGCTGGGATAGTTTTTATGGTGCCATCCTTTCCATTGGTATCGGCAGTGGGGGAATTTTCGTCTTTGACGTCGATTGTTTTACCCAGCAACACCATACCTTTACGCACCTGAGCCCTCTTGACTCTTTTAAGCGAAAACGATACAGATTGCCCAGAATACGCCACCGACGTATTGACCCGCTTCCGCTGAATAGTCTTGATGGTCGTATCCCAGAATTGTCCCAAAGAATCTGGTCCAATCCACACATTATCGCCAGAATGTATAATCCCGGATCGTACAATCCCACTAACCACTGTACCAACAAAAGGAACCGAAAATGTTTCGTTGATTTCAAACATAAAAGACGAAGATGCTATTGTATTCGCTGTAGTAGTACCACTCTTGCTATAGTAGTTGTTGCTACCATTCTTCTCTGCTTTACCACCACCAGAATTATCATTATTATTGTTGTTTTTAAAATTACTACCACCACCACCATTAGAGATTGGCAACAAATTAAGAAACATCGTCAAATAATCAATTCCCTCACCCGAAATATTGCTGACCTGGAAAATGGGACAGATCCTCCCGCTATGAAAATATCTCGACGTAGTGATGACATCTTCGGAATTATGAACAAAGATTGGGTGTTTCCTACACCCACTGCTTCGCAATATCCTATCCAGTTGCTTGAGTGTATGTGCCAGGATATTTTCAGGACACATATCAATTTTGGATACAATAATCATGACGGGCACGTTTAGGGCAAGAGCCAGACCCAAATGCTCTTTGGTCATTCCGATTATGCCCGCATTGGCACCAACCATCAGCAACATACATTCGGGCGCATTGCTGGTTAGCCCAAAGACGGTGGTTTTTAGATATTTTTCGTGGCCGGCTAAATCTGAAAAAGATATTATCTTTGAAGCCTTGGAACAAATGTCGATCCATGACATTTTACGGTTATGTGAAATGTTGGATGTGGCGGAGGACACAGCAGTAGTATTACCAACCCCAGCAGCAGCAGAAACTCCATTGCTGTTGTTATAAGAAGAAGAAGAAGAAGAAGAAGATATAATGGGCATACAGGTCTCTTTATCAAAACCCAAAATTTCAAGACCAATTGAAGACGTTCGACCAGTTTCAATTTCATGTTTATGTCGAAACATATTGACACGCGCCCTGCCACGCCCATCATCAAGTTGACCTTTGGTTAATACCCCAAGCAGAGTGGATTTTCCAGCATCAACATTACCAGCCACCGCAACACGGACTTCAAGCAATTCGTTGACATTGCTTGGTTTCTTTCGGATTAAATAATAAACACGGCGGCGTAGTGTTTCAGAACATGCAGCAGGTGCAGCAGCTGCTGTTGTGGCAGACCCGTTTCTTTTGGATTTGGACTTTGTTGTTGCCTTGGCAGAGAAGGTGGTGCTGGTGGACGACTCTGATAACGACGATATTGCAGAGGTGGTGGTCGTCGTCTGAGCATGAATTGCTGGCTTATCGCCTGGACAACCACGATCAAACAATAATTGACAAGTTGCATCAATCCGAGAATCTTTTGCGGTGGTGATTCGGGTCAAGGTTTGAGTGATCTTTCCAATATCTAGGTCACTCAATGACATTGTCGTACCATCGTCTTCTTTGCCAACTTCAAATAAGGTCTCGCCAAAGCCTTCTTCGATATCACGTGCGATTCTTTCAATCAACTCTTGTTCTTCGAGTGGGGTTGGGTCAATTAGCTGTTCTTTCAACGTTCGGATATGGAAATCGTGGTGGTCTTGATCGATGTCGTTGCTTTTGGTGGGGGTATCTTTGATAAGCGCATCACTAAGCAGCGATTCGAGGTCTATCCGTGGTGCCGTATTGTCTGATGCTTTGTTTCCGTTTGTTGCAGGCGGTTCATTTGTGCCATTCCTTCCGGTATAATTGGTGGTATTGCTAAGCTGATTTTCGCCGGTCTTCGCAGAACCATCGTTGCTAGTAGTCGTGTTGGCTATTTTCAACCGGCTGATATCTTTGGTTATTGTATCAGAAAGCGTCATCTTGGTTCAAAGTTATGGATGTGCTGATTGTCTATTTGCATGCATATGCCAGAAATAAGTAAGAACAAGCTAACATTGGGCTGTTTAGAAATAGAGCTATTATCAAGTATAAAAGGTGTGCTAGTGGCCTTTTGAGAGAAAGCTCAGGGATCTGCTGGAGCCGGTCAGTGGCGGGGTTTGTGTATACTTACCAGGAACCAGTCGCAGTAATCGCTTGGTGTATGTATGCCTGGATTGACAGAGTGTCAACCATCCAAGCGCAAACGGGAATAGTTAAACAGTAAAACCAAATGTAAGAGTAGAAGAGATAAAGTACAAGAAAGAGAACCGAAGAGGGTCTCCACGTGCGTGCTTATGTATGAGCTATTGATAGAAGAATGTGACTCGTCACGTAACAATATGAATTGCTCTGTAGCTGCTATTGTTGTTGCTATGCGAGAATGTGGCAAACAAATAAAAGGCGTGGGTGTAGCTTGATGAGGAACAATCGAATGTGAAACCCTAAAGCAGGTCAGACTGTGTGTGTATGCGCGTGATAGAGGATAAGAATGGCGCTTTGGTGGGCGTATGTGACTAAAGGAGATACTTTGTTTTTAAATAATTTAAAAACTAATGTGAGATTTGAAGCGGATAAGGTGGCGTGAAAGTGCTGGTAAACTCACCTTTTATATCTAATTTCTTCCGACTCACCCGCAAAGAAAATAATGAAAAGTAACCAGTGTTGCTCTGCTCCTCTACTCTGCGAATGACTGCGCGTGTGTGCTGCGGTAATGCTTTTGGGAATCAACTAAATAGTCACTAAAGCCCAAGGCTTCATATGCCGATACTCGACAATTTCTTTGGTTGCATGGATCTTTTCTGAAGGGAGCAGAAGCCGGCAGAACCAAAACTCAGGAGGCTATAGAGTAGCGAATATTGAGTTATATTCCACGCTATTGGATTTTATCTGCTATAATTATCGCTTCGGAAGTTAGAAGTTAGGAAAGGAATCAATAAGAGGAGAGAGAGAGATCGATGCTAAGAGTTACAATGACGATTACAGCTTTAGCATGGCGATGGCGACTCTGGCCATAGTAACGATAGAGAGATCTTTCAGCATAAATCAAGATAGTCCAGGCAGGCCAATGGCACATCAGCTAGCTATGACTTTTATCTAGTGTCTGTTAGCACTCCTCATCGCCATAGCCATTCGATTCCTGTGATGGTGTTTTCCCCCGATCCTACTGGCCTTTCACGTTAAAGAGTCATTGCAGCGTTACAGGCCAATTGGCTCACGTGTGGTATGACAATAGCAACCCCCTTAATTTTATTTATTTCTGCTAAGAAACAAGAACAAACAAGGCTGCAGAAGAGTGTGTGGTATATGTTTAGTTTGTTCATGATAATAGGAGAGCCTATGAGTCATCTTTTATTGATCAAATGGTCATTTCTGCAAAATGTTGGGAGTTGCAAGGCTTTAATTCCCACACCGTCATGGAAGATCTTGCGGCCGTATGCTTGTGTGTGTGTGTGTGTTGCATAAAGCAAATTCCAGAAACAGAACTCTCTATATCTCGTTTATTAAATTAAAATCATCTTGGGGCTTTCCAAAATCCAAATATCTTAGAACACACAGCGACCAAAGCTGGAAAAATTTAGATAGTAATTTGTATTCATATCATCTGGGTAGTTATTTTTGAAGGGCTATAGAGTCACCCCTTTGGCTGTGGTTGCCCCTATAACCATTGACCCTTCAAAAATTATGATCCATATAGTAGAAAAGTATGCGTTTGTCAATTTGGTATTGAATATGGTAAATGTGTTTTGTATTGAGTGAAAAATTAATTGTAATGACAGAAAATAAAAATAAAAGGGGTATCTAAGAGTCTCTAATTTGACAGGCAGTGTTAGAGGTGCTTTTTGAAAACAAGGTAAGGTATAGAGAAAAGCTGCTGTAAGGTTAGGTACTAGCGCAACTGTCGGGGGAGGAGTTTCTTAATTGTTGTAGTTGTCATAAAGCTCGTTGAATCCAAATGCTTCATTAAGACCATTGCCGCCTCTTGGTCTGAGTCCACGCGGTCTTCTGGGTCCTCTTTTATTTACATCTGCTGGTGCTGCTGCGGGGGAGGAATCGCGTCTCATAACTTCGTTTCTGTGAACAGCATTGTGGTGAGGCTCTGGGCTGCGTCTCAGCACTTCGAATCTATGAGCTGCAACATGATGGGGCCCTGGGCTGCGTCTCATAACTTCGTTTCTGTGAACAGCGTTGTGGTGGGGTTCCGGAAGAGCATTCGTAGATGAGACAATAAAGATCGAGACAGCAAGACTTGCGAATAGCTTAAAAAGATACATTTTAATCAGTAAAATAATGTCTTTAAATTCCGTGTGTGTATGAGTATTGGAAACGAAGGGTTTTGAGAGCAAAAGAAAAAAGAATGGATAATGCTTGTTCTTTATGTAGAAGAATGTGAGGCATTTTATACCCATTCGTCTATAATGACTTTATACGCTTGTGATGTTATTAAGTGTAGGCTAACGACTATAGTGCTTTTTGTTTTTCGTTGTTTTTTATTCATGCATTTGGATCAAAAACATCGCATGGCTGCTGCTGTTGTTCTTTTTTGCAAAGACGACTCTTAAATCAAAGAATAACAACGCATGAGTTTTATATGAAAATCTAAAACAAATGTTACAAAATATCCAGAGATTTGTTATGCCATGAATACAAAAAGCACGACTTTTGTTAGGATTTGCATGAATCAAAATGTCGCATAAACGATACCCCACATTTTCGGGCAATTTTCGTGTATTTTGTTTGGGGGTGGCGGGGTACAACCTGATCCCAAATATTTGGTGAACTGCCTCTAAAAATAGACACCGCAATAATTAATTTTCCATCATCCTGGTGTTTGTGTTTAGGAGAAGCTTGGCTGGATACAAAATGCCTCACAGATTTGCTGTGTGTGTATGCAACCAGGCCAAACATTTTGACAATATTATACTACTGGGTGTTTTGCAAAGCAATTAGTTTGGTAAGTGGCGACAAAGCCATATCATATTCAATATAATCGATGTCTGGCAAATATGTTCGCATGCCTTTATTATTTAAAAAAAAGGCAAATATTCGCCTGTGTTATCAAAGAGAGCAGTGAATGGGCCTCTGCTGCTGCTGCTATTACAACAAGAAAAGAATTACAACTAAAGGGAAACCGTCATCAGCATCTAATAAAACTGTTGTGTTTCGGGAATTTTTTCATAGAAACAAAATAGTTTAAAGAGAATATTACTCATGCCGGCTGATGCTAATCCTGATATTGACACCCATTCACTGACTCACATATAAAGAGAAAAAGGTGCCTAATAGCTCGAATAGCCACTATTTCTACCATTGTATGGAGCCACGTTACTTAAATAATTAATACTACCAGATGATTGAGAACTGTCATTCACCGAATCATGCACTAAACCACCCAAAAGACGACGATGGCGGATTCTATTGTTAGCGGCAAGAGCATTGCGTTTTCTTCTACTCATTCTCTTCCTCAGCCCTCTAATTCCTGCCTGTGGAGAGCTCCGGTTTTTCAAAGTAGCGGCATTTCGCTTTTCAGGCGCACCCCTAATGGCGGCAGCAGCAGCGGTTGAGGATGCTGTAAAGACCAGGACCAAAAGAACCATAAAGAGGCCAGCAAATAGCTTAAATTGAAACATCTTGTTCGCGTGCGTGCGTGGTAGCTAAAATGTGGTTAGTCAAAGATATGGGTGGAGGTAGAGAGAAGAACAATGTGTGACTATAAGATGCTTTTGAAAGGGAGGATGAGTTGTAGATGTATATTTATAGTTGCTCCCATTCTTTTATTGCTACTATTGTTTCTAAGTGGGTTGATGGCTGGTACAAAGCTACGCTAATATGTTTTCTAAGCCTCTGTCTGCCGTTTGAAAATGCCTTCTATGTAAGTATATAAATCAAAGCTACCATCCAAACCGGCTACTATCACAACAGCCAGTATTTGAGAACTTATTGGTTGTACCAACAGCCATTGATTTCAACAAAAACAATTAAACAAAAAAGGGTATTAGCATATTCTGGCACAAATGCCTTTTTGCATCACTTGACGCATTTGTGACTGGGAAGCATCAATGATGACTTTATTTGCACTATTATTGTGTAACTATAAACGAGACAAGTCTGGTTTTTTTGTTCTACTAAATCCCTCGCTTTCTTTTTTTCAATATCTATGTTATTTAAATACAATACTGAATAGTAGTAATTTCAAATGTAGTTTTGTGTGTAAAGTGTAGCGTGGTTCACATGGCACTCTATATAAGAATCTGGAATCTAAATATCACAGAGAATGGGATATGTCCATATATGATCGGGATCTTGTGTATAGCAGCTGATGTTTATGTTTTTATGCTGACTTGTATTTGTGCATACTTTATATATGGCCAGATTTCACACCACCTTGGGCAAAATGGCCCCCAGGAGTAGCTGCATACATAATTCCTGGTGATTGGATCAAAATCTGATGAATCATTTCTGCATATAATATGGGAGATGATTTTTGAAGGGTGAAAGTTTACTGGTACAACTGGACATCCATTTGACTGTGATTTCTACTATAATCATTGGTCCCCAAAATTCATCCTTCAAAAATTATTGCCCATATTATGACATGCTAATGAAATGAAATAACATTACTTAGGTTTGTGTGTCGTTATTATCATTATAATTTTAGTGGGTTATTTTAAGTGATTTAAAAAGAGATAAAATAAAGATGATGATTTAGATTATCCAAACATGCATTACCTGGATATTATTTATATATATTCATCTTTAAAAATGTTAGTGAAGTTGTAGTAACAACAAGCATTAAGTGCTAAACAACCATAGTGTTTAAAAATTGTAGGCAAGGCCTTATACTTAATGGATTATATTACTTGAATCATACATTAAAAGATTAATAACAAAAAATAGGGGTACTGAGGCAGGGGTAAAAATTAAATGGAAATGCGATTATCAATAAAAAGAAGAATGATGAGAGTGGGATTCGAACCCACGCCCTTTCGGACTGCGGCCTAAACGCAGCGCCTTAGACCACTCGGCCATCTCACCTTTAAATTATATTATGTTAAAATCTTGGTGAATTATGGGTAATAAGGCCTCAGATAGAACAAAATAAGGAGGCTGGGGCAACGGGTACTAAGTGGCAGATTGTAAAACAATATGAAAATATTGAGACCACTTTGCTGTCAGGGTGACGGGAGATTTATCAGAGGGGAGGAACGGAGGAGGGAAAATTTTATCAGAGGTTTCTGATAAAAGTGAGGGAGGGCGGGAAACAAAAATACCAATATAAAATATGATATGATGGTCAAGGTGAGATTACTATTTACTAGTAAATGGTGGTGATGATAATGACGGGGGGGGGAAGCAAGAAACTGAACAAACAGAGAGAACTGGAGGCAATTAAAGCACAGACCAGATGATAATAAGATCTATAGCAAGATCTAAGATAAATGATCGTGATGATGATCAACGAAGATATTTCAACGTAGCAGGTATCGGTGCTAACTCGGAGCAATTATAACCAGATAATTTATAATAATAAACTAAGTATAGGTTTTAAAAGTTTATTAAATAAAAGAATAAAAAGGAGGAGAATTTGCTAAAGAAAGTAAAAAGTGGGAAAAAGGGTATAACTATTTATACTAAAAAAATAGTTGGGGAAAATTTGGAAAAGATAGGGAGAGAGATATATTTAGGTGCTTTTGTTGGTTATTTATTTTTCTTGGGCTTTTATACTGCATATCAATAGTCGTCAATGATGATAAAATAGGAAGAAGTAAATGGTATTTCATACCATTAGGGTGAATAAGGTGAATAAAAATAAGAAAGAAAGAGAGGCTTGTCTATCAGACAATAATGATAGAAAATATCATTATTATGGGTATAGAATATATGAATTTGGTATGATTGAAATAAAACCCGTTTGAAACAGGTTGAGAAGTAGTGCCCAAATGATCGCGGACGCGACAATTATGTAGAGGTTCTTTGTGAACCTACAGACAAGGCAGCTTCGTTCTTCAGGGTAGTCTTGTTTTCTACGGTAATATCAGCCATTCGTTTATACTTATTAAATAAATATATATAATACTTTATTCATAAAACGTCATAAATCAGAGAGAGTTCTCCAAGAAAACATTGAAAAACTCTACATAAAAGTTTGTTGTTAATCTGCTAATAATAAAATTTGTACCTAATCATTTTGTACTTATTATGGGTTTTACCATAATTTATATCATAATTATTCATGATTGTCAAATGCCTGTTGTGCATGGATTCTAGCAGAATCCATCACAGGTCACCCCCTCTGACTTTGAAGCCATCAGGGCGAAAACAGAGTTCTCAGTCAGCAATCTTGTTCATAGAAAGGCTTTAGGCGGTTCCCAGTGACTTTCCCTTTTCTTAATGATCCATCCAGTTCAGCTAATACATATACATTAGGATTTGGGTTGTCAGCGATCAAGTATGGACCTACCCATCTGTTGGCAAACTTCATAGCTACTTGCTTGTGCCATCTGGTATTTGATAATAAAACCTTCTGCCCTACTCTTAGTGGTGTCTCACGTATATTGCGACTCTTGTCATAGTATACTTTATTAATAGCTCTAGTGTCATCTAGCTTTAGTCCTGCTTTTTCTCTCATTCTAGAATTATACATCAACTGTTGAGCTCTGAATGTCATCAGATCCTCTCTAGTCTTCACAGCATCCCAATCTATACCAATCCACTATGGCAAAAACCACTACGTCTCAGACTTTGAATTTTCGTCTGAGATGTAGGATTCCATTCTATGTCAAAATGGAATGGACGTAGTATTGATCTACGTCTGAAACGTAGTAACTTCGTTTGAGA